>JAZHYW010013561.1:0-13019 GCA_037355805.1 Ixodes ricinus | reverse complement strand
TGCTGGGCTGAGATGAAACCAGGGTTCGATTCGACGCCGCAGATGAAGAGCAAAAGTGGCAGCAAATAGATAACTTTATGCCTGCCTAATCTGCAGTATATTCCCGCATTTACGGGTACCATCTAGTTCCCATCCCACTACGCTGCTCCCGTTCCTACACAGAAGAAGGGAGGGTCCAACGCATCGTTTAACCCCCCCCCCCCCTTTTCCGCTCCAGGCGGCAGTATGCCATCGGCGTTAAACCGAGAGCTGCGCTCGAACTTTCTCTCCCACGGCTTTGCTACGGTGTGGAAAGCACCAACTCCAGCAAGGAAGTTCCGTGCAGGGGTTTTGTATAAAGCTGTCGCTCTTTGTCTGTCTAAAGTGTATTTTAATAAATATACCCTCATCAACTTGAACCCAAGCCATTAGAGGGGAGGGGGGAGGGAGAGTTTAGAATAATTTTATCACGCTCGAGAACCGCCCGCGGGCCTTGTCCATTCAGGGAATATATTGGGGAGACTGTCGAGTCGGAAAGGTCATCTATGATAGCCCGTCGTGTCTGTGCAGTGCATCCTCACACGAGGTGCTCCGGTGGTGGAGGATCCCCGATCCCCCACGGAGTGCAGTCGCCGGTGATGAGCGGTCTTGGGTCGTCTGAGTGCCGGATCCGCCTTGTATCTGTCCAGGCTACCTTGCAGGGCTGGCGCTAGATGCCGTGATACCGCTATCCCCAGTATTCCGGTGATAGTTCGCCATAAGGGCCACGGTGAAGTAGCATACTGTGGTCCCACTCAAGGATACTTCCCGTAATCGCGTGGGTGGGCAGCTACATCTCGTAGGGGTCGCGGTAAAAGCGTCGTAATGAAGTACATATTTTACAAAAGTATTCCACATTTTCGCAAAACAATCACCCGAGCCATTAGAGTAAACAAATCTGGCAAGACAAAGCTTAGTAATGGCGTAATCGCCTAATGACCGTGACACAAGTTCGTTGCCCTGCGCCAAGGACCGTTACCGAAGCCGTATAGGCCGAGACCAACTCGAGAAGTTTGTCAACATTGCCGGCCATGTTGCCTGTGTTTTCGCGTTGCTATATTAATTTCTATGTTTATTCTTCTTTGGTTCCAACCTCGCTCTTTGTTGTACGTTTATGCTCTCGTTTGAACTACGAACAAGACGAAAGGGAGACACCCCAAGAAGCCGGTGAGATGCTTGACCTCTCGAAATTCCGATCCAGTTCACACACCGATGAGTGCACTAACAACCGAGATAGTTGCTGGTTAATTGGTATAATGCGAGGATATATTTATTTAACTGTTTAGGTTTCAATCGGTTGGTGTTACGAGAAGCGTCCTTTCAGGTCTGCGGCCGCGCCCAGTCTGTGGCTTCCAGGCGTCCCATCAGTGCTTAGAGTCTCCCGTAAGTTGAGGGTGGTCGCTACATGAAGGTACATGAAGGCTACATTGGGGAGGGGGGTGTTCTGACGAGATGTACTAGATGCACATAAAGTAAACCCCACTGCTGTCTCTGCCCACGCTGTACCTGAAACCCTCAAATTGCTAATCCCCAAATGTCACATCCCTGAAAACAAGCTATTTTATTCCAAGATATGATTTTGATTTCACTACTGCTGGGGCTGTAGCAGGAGGCTCTCAGACCATCGGTTAAAATCAGTGGAGGGTCTGAGACCCCCTGAGGTCCCCAGAGTTTAAGCCCTGCGTCCCGTGCTTCACCGTGGCTCACCGCCCTGCTCTCCCCTCCCGGTGTCTCGGGTTGCATCCGCCGTGGTTCGGCTGCTCAATAGGTCGTGTTCGCTATACACGGCAAACACGCACATAATACACAGCCAGCAGGTGTGAAATGACTCCGTATCAGTTTTGAGAAAATAAAAGATGACTTTTTTAAGGTTGTACATTGTTAACTGGTGTACAATAAGCAAGCGATGTTTCTTGAAATAAGCAGATGTGCGATCTATCTAAGCCAGGCACTTGGCGGTGATCAGCAGGCGGTCATTCCGAAGGATTCGTCCTCGGCGTCGCCCCGTGGCAAGTACATCAGGCAGCAAACTGACCCTGCTCCGGCACCGCTGGGACACTCCATCCATCGTCTCAGAGTCCTACCGGTGCCGACATCGCGCCAGGTGTGGACTGCCAGCCGTGAGTCACCATACGACTGGAGGGGAGACGACGCTGCCTGAGAAGTTGAGTTACGGGACGATGTTTACTTAATATTTACATTCTTACTTTCTCTTTCACTTTTTTTTCAATCGTATTCTCTTTGCATGTTGTAAATATGAAGATTTTTTTCTTGTCTATTTTTTATCTCTCCTCCACTTATTTCGTGCGGCATTCCGTGCGAACGTGACAATTTGGCAGTGTTGTACGGAACGGCTTTTCAAGGAACGTTTCTAGAACGCGTTCCTTTTAAGGGGAATGGAGGAACGCCGCCGTTCCATTTTGCGTCGGCGGAACTGGAACGGGAACTCGTTATGTTTTCGAGGAAATAACAGGAGGAACGGCGTTCCTTTTTGCAATTTTACTCGAATTTCCTAGGCATTTGGGCTTTTTATTAGCGACTGATTCAAGCTCCAATCTTGAGAGATGTCGAAGTATACGAAAGATAGTCTAAAACAAAGAACTGGAACAAATGGGACTGTGGCGACTCGACACGCTGTTGGATGCGAGATATTCTAACTGCCTCGATTAATTTTATTCGCGAATTATCCCGCATACTATTTTATTCAAATACGCAAATATAACGTAAAAGCAACGTTCCGTTCGAGTATTGGGATGGTAACGGGAACACGTTCCTTTTGAACCCCTGGAGCTTGCAACGGGAACTCGTTCCAAGAGTGAGAAGGAACGAGAAACAAGGCTTTCGTTCCTATTAAGAAAAAAAGTGTACAACACTGTTTTTAGCGAGTCTGCCAGGATCCCTTTTCCAACAACTTACTGTTTTTTATCGCGTCGCCCGGGATACCCGCGGGACAGTGAGGCAGAGTGAGGCAGGATAGCGAAATGTGAGATTGATCGCGGTGGGAAAACAGTGTTGGATATCAAGGAGTGGAGTTGAAGAAATAAGTAGAGGTCAAAAAGGCTTACTCAAGAAACGAAAGGGTGAGGGCGAAACAAGAACGCAAGATAGAAATTTATTGGTCTTTAAAAATAAATACCAATAAAACAAAAGCTACGATATTTAGGCCGAAAAATAAAGTTATTTCTTTATTATAGGACACATTTATATAAACTCAGTAAATATTGAATTGGATTAGCTCATTCAAAACGCTTGGCGTTGTGTTTTCACAAAACATGTCATAGGACCGTCATTATTGAGTATTAAAAAAGAAATTAGCTAAGGTGTAGGTTTGGTATATCGGAATCGATATATATATATTTCCGAAGTCAGTTAAATTATTACTATATAAATCTCTATTTTTTGCTCATTTAAATTACTGCCACCTGGTTTGGGGTACTACCACGGCAACAAATCTTAAGATGATACACTTACTCCAAAAACGAATGTTACGTACAATTGCTAATGTGCCGTTCTGCTCGCATACAGAAAACCTGTTCAGAATGTATAACATATTAAGTATCTACAACATGTATAAATATAGGCTTTCTACAAAGTATAAACATGAATTGTTCAGTAACCGTACTTACATAATTGAACTGTCTGGTTTAAACCAACGCGTTCCCAATTATCAATTTCGCAACCCTGAATACTGGAATATACCTACTTGCCGATTAAACCTAGGAAAAGAAATGTTATCCTACAGATTACCTAAACTGCTTAATTGTTTTATTCTCAGTGATGTTCACTTAGATACGATCAACATGAAAGAGTTGCGTGCGTTGATGTGCCATTTTGTTATAGCCGACTAATGCTTTTGGTGTGCGTGTGTGTTTTTTTGTTCTCTCTCGCCCTGTCACTGCTATAGAATGCAATTGGATGGGGCCGAGAGCTCGTCGAAGCCGTTTCTGTGCGGCTTTTTTCTCGGCCTCCACCACTGTAAATGAGAAAATAAAGATGTTATTATTAAAATATAAGAAAAAACGAGAAGTTCTATAACTCACGTTAGCAGTAAAGGAAGATGTGGTGGTCGCGTTACAAGACAGTCCGTCGCAACGGCGCAAGGGGCGGCAAGCGCACAGGGCATCACTTTAGTTCTTCACAAGTTGATTCCCCAATTCAAAGAACGTAGATGTGACTAGGATGCTTAGTCTCAGCGTTTCGAACGAACGGCAATGGGACTCGGATGGAGCGAGTAGAAATGGGAACCTTGCGGAGTTTCGAGAAGCAAAACCTGAAGAATGTGAAACCAAGGGACAGTCCGCCACTCGACTAGCCGGATATTTCGACCGGTGGATCAAAATGGCCGGTGTGGATTAGACGTATAAAGTCTTCCGAGAAGTAACTACACGTCGAGCAGTTTCTGTTGAGCTGTTCTAGATCATTTGTCCATGCCAAACGGTAGATGATGTTCCTTCCAAAGCTGGCCGACCTATACTTGGAGTCCCAGAGATCAAAAGATGCAAGCAAACCTAAAGCGGAAGAGCTGGACAAGAATGACGAAAATATTTCCTGGAGAAGGGGAACAAGAGGGACAAAGGACAAACACAAATCTCCAAACACGCTAGGTGACTGGTGCGCGACGGAAAGAATCCGCCTGGCCCGGGTATCGAAATCGGGACATCTCCATTTCCAGTGGAGCGCTATCAACTGAGGTAACCAAGGGGTTAGACGTCAGTAAAGCGTACCAGTCACCTAGCCGCGTTTGGAGATTTGCGTTGTCCCTTTGTCCTCTTGTTCCTCGCCGTTAGTTCCGTCATTCTTCGTCAACTGCGCTTATCTTGCATTCAATTGCATTATAATCATAACCTTAAAATGCAAGCCTTTCACCTTGTTGGTGTTGGACTGGCGGCAGCTGATAAAACCTGTTTGCTCTACTGACGTCTAATCCCTTGTTCACTCAGTTGGTAGAGTGCTCTACTGGAAGTGGAGAGGTCCCGGGTTCGATACCCGGACCAAGCGGATTTTTCAGTCGCTCGACAGTCACCTAGCTATGTTTCAAGATTTGTTGCATGCTTTGTCCATCTTTGTTCCCCTTCTCTAGGGATTATTTTCGTCATATTTGTCCAGCTCGCTTGCACCTTGCATTTAATTGCATTATAAGGTGGTGAAGAATTCGACCTCGACCGACACAATCATAACGGCGGGTGGTGGAGGCAGAAGTGTTTTGCAATGGTTCATCTGCCATAAGCTTGACCACAAGGTAGAAAATTGACGCTGCCCGTTACACGGTCCAGACCAGTCACTTGTTCGATCTGTGGCAAAACAGGTCATCGAGTTGCCGAGAAAGGCCAGAGGACCGACCCCAAGCGTTTTATGCAAACGAAACTAGACAACGAGAGCGCTGCCGAAATAGGCGAGGCCTACGTCACACTTCAAAGCGCCACGAAAATCCCTGTGGCTAAAGCTGCTCTGAGACGAGCGCCGACATTTCTAGTAAAAATATACTAGTAATGGAGGGATGTTTAGGTGACTGCGAAATAACTGTCCTTAGGCATACTGTGTGCAACACTGTCGTACGAAAGAGGCTGGTGCCTCCAGAGAGCTCACATGAGCGTCTAGTCTGTATTCATTATGAACAGGACTGTTCGATACTGGCAAAATGCGTGATCAACCCTCTCTACGACTTCGCATGTGCAACGAGGCAATGGTGCGAGGTCCGTGATTATGATCACACCCGAGGTGGCACGAGCGCGAAGAAACGAAGCAGACCATAGCGAAGAGGACGCACTCATCAAAGGACACGATGAGAGCATTAGAAGGTGTTTTTGTAACATTGGTGGTCATCTCTATGCACGGAGGGAAGAACAAATTACAACTTTGTGTTAAAGGGCCCTGCAATCATATTTAAGCGTCTACCTTTTTTTGCGGTTTCCACGTCTCTTGGAGTTCGGGCAAGCCAGCGGGCACGGAGAGAGTAACTAAATATCAGTGCGTCATATTTTAACCGGACGACGCGGAAACCTCCTCCACCTACGGGGGCGACCCGCGGTACCGAAAGCGCGCGATATGTGACGTCTTTGGTCCTGGGCTTACTACTGGTCAGAGCCGCTAAAAGCTTCTTTTTAGTCGAAATACAAAATATAAGTGGCGCGAACCATTTCAATTATTTATAAAAGTAGTTTTTGTTCACTATTTTAGATCAGAAAAGAAACAAATGCAGTTTAGAAAGTACGGAAACAAGAAATGACCCGTCGACATACCCGCCACCAAGCGGTGGAAAAGGCGGCGCATACTAGAAAGGTGTAGTGGGATCAGGCACCAACGAGCGGCGAGCGTAGAAAGGTCCCGGATGTACGCGGCGGCGCTGCGGTCGTATGAACTGGAGGATCCGACCGGTTCCGAGCGTTCCTGATGGCCTTCGGCGAGCAGCTTTGGCTTGCGGTTTTGTCCTTTTGGCGGTATGGCAGCGCGAAGTGGCTCCCGTTCTGAACTGATCTTTACCCCGTGTTTGCTGTCGTTTGTGGCCAATGAAGTGTCATGCCGAATTAGTGTTTACTCGCGCAGCAAATGCAATGCGAGCCGCCCTGGCTGCCCGCTTCATACAGCCTAGCCAGAACATGCTTTAGTGGCGCCCTCTCGAGCCGCCGACACGGAGTGCGGCAGCCGTGACCGCTCGCTGAGCTCACTGCCCCTCCTCTAGTTCACGGCCGCTCAAGCAACCAAGGACGTCATGAAGGAGGTTATTTTTGCTTGTTTTCGTAATTTTAATTTGCCTATAACTTTTAAAATAAAGCGAAATTCGAGAAAAGAAAAGTTTCATTAAGTTACTACGTTCAGTGCGCTCAGGTTCGGTGCAAATTAAAAACCAGTAAAAAAGTCCTTGCAGGGCCCATTTAAGGAACACGTTGTGGTATAGGATCCGTGTCCAGAGCTCTCGGAGGGTGACCGTCCAGCTGGTTCTTTTAGAAAAGTTGAGACGGACAGCAGTCGCCATGGCACATAATAGCCTAATGCTTGTGCACTGGAGAGTAAACAACAATACAATAAAACTGGTCGCGTATAAACTTTTCTCGCCGGGAATACAAAGGGAGATCCGAAGATATGTACGATCACGCGACACTTGCCAACGCACCGAGCTTAAAGAGAGAAAGGGAAGCACCTTTGGGCATCATGCCTACCATACTGACACATTTCCAAAGGGTAATCCATCGACATCATTAGCCCCATTATTCCGCCCAGGACAGATATGAGGAATGGGTGCATGCTATAACCATGATGGATGTTGCGATAGGATACCAGGACGCCGTAGCTTTGCAAACTATCGGAACTTGAGAAGTGGCGAAAGCCATGATTGACATGTTTGCGTTGTACGGCGTACCGAAGGAAATCGTAAGTGACCGAGGTAGAAGTTTTACGTCGGACCTGATGAAGGAGGTGAACAGCTCGAGCGAAGCCACTACAAGACAGATTTCGGCAACGATTTGAACAGGCAGGCGAACTCGGCGGTGACCTGAGGGCTCCAGAGGTAGTCCTGGTAACGATCCGAAAGACCTCGAGGAAAGACGTGGATTGAACTCGGGGACGACCAGAAGGGAGTTAGAGGTGGACCGACAGCGACCCGAGAATTCCCAAGAATGAGTCGAGCAACATGAATGCGGTGGTGACCATAAGCTGCTTCACTCTCGGCCACGACCCGAGGAGACACCCAGGCGAGGCCACCACCGACTGTACCGGTTGAAGACGCCACACAACCCACGATCCTTGGTGCATGCAATGCTTCCGACGATATGGAACCAACAACTTCGACCCAACATCCACCATTTCCGGAGCGCGACTTGCCGAACTGGAACTGTGCGCACCATCAAGAAGAACGTAAGACTGTTCCGCATTTTGTGCACTTGTAGATATTTGAGCAGTGCACATTCCCAATCTTGAGCAACATAACCTTTTCCGCACCCTCGATAGTGCGATCCTCTTTTCTTTTCTTTTTCCATTCCAAGTGCTTGGCCCTGAACCACTGCGCAGGGCCACTCAAGAGATGGTGCCAGCATGTCAGTATCTCGTCGGAACCGGTTCCGACGCAGTCAATCACGCTCAAGCGCAAATGTGTCAACCAGCTTTCCCGTGTGGCTCTTGTTGCAGAGACTGCCAACTGAAACCGGAACAACAAACGAAAGCGCCGAGCTGCCGGCTCAAACTCGGAGGGGACGACGTCCGAGCCGCGGTCCGGACCCCGCGTCTGCTTGGCACGCCGCATGCCCTCTCCAGCCCCCTCGGAGCAGGGCGTCTCTGGTCCCGAGCGGGGCGTCGGCGAGCGACGGTCCGGCTAATGGCCGGCGCTGCATGTTTCGCGGGCCTATAATTTGGGCATTGCAGGGCACCCGCCCTCAGATTAAACGGCCACGGTGTCGAAAATTACCGTGCGGAGCCGAGAGGGACGCCCTGCGAAATCCGATTTAATAAGGCCTCAATCGATGGCCGTCAGCGAGCCAGTTGGGAGCGTGCGCGCTAATCCGCTTCTCGTGATCCGCGCACAAAGCGGCCCCAGCTGGGAGCGGGGCAAGCGCCGGCCGAAGTCGAGAGCGCCGAGCAACGCCCCCGGCACCCCGCGCCTCGGTTGCATCCAGCCGACGCTGCGCGGGGCGCCGGCCGTTGGGGAAGCAGTCCGACTTCGGCGATCTCGCTTCCCCCATACAGGACGGGTCGACTGACCGTGGGAAAGCTTCGCGCCAGACATGTACACGTTACCCAAAAAAGTAACTAAATACCGTTACTCGTTACTCGCTCAAAAAGTAACTAAATACGTTACTCGTTACCGATTCTCAAAAGGAACGCGTGAGTTACCTCAAAAGTAACGAGTTACTTTCCACGTTACTTTGACGACCAAATACACAACTGTTTTTGTTTCATGGTTTATTGTTTTCTTTTTTAGTAGTCATTGCCCTTAAGCAGCAGCTGCCTGTAGAAGTTTTCATCAGTTATGTTTCCCCGCTTCCTTGAAAATACATCTCCGGCGACGCTGAAGAGTCGTTCTACCGACGCGCTCGAAGGAACGGCAGTGTTGTGCTTCAGGAAGAGCTGGTGAATCTTCGAGAACTGCGCCTTCATTGAGGACAGCGGGTAATGGGTTATGTGCCTTCCCGTGTTTGCAACCTCCGGGTTTACATTCTGGTCCGTACCTGTTTCTAGAAGGTTCAACCAACGAACCTGATTGTGCTCGCTGGGTGAAGGACATTCCCAGCTGTAGAGTTCAGTACAGCAACGTTTATCGCTGGACACGTCAGTCGAACTGTTCGACTGACGTGTTCAGCGATATACGTTGCTGTACTGTCATACTGTTTAGTTGTTTTTCGGGTTGCCCATCTGCCTTTGTCGCAATAGACGCATACTCAGGCTAGAATAAAACAAGGCCGTTTAAGCGGTGTTGTACACGTTACTTCTCAAAAGTAACGAGATACCGTTACTCGTTACTTGGCCTTCAAAGTAACTAAATACCGTTACTCGTTCCTTTTCTAAAAAAGTAACTAAATACGTTACTCGTTACCGAAAATAGTAACTAGGTACAAGTAACTCGTTACTTGTAACGCGTTACGTACATGTATGCTTCGCGCAAGCGTCACCAGGAAGATACTCCGAGCTCCGGAGGTGGCCACGCCATCCAGCGGAGAAGACGTAAAGGAGAGAAGCGGGGAGACTGCCGCCGATCCGACTGTGGGCTGAGAACTGGCGCAGCCTGGCGGCCGAAATGTGAAGCAGAAAAAGGGGATCGTGTGCACGCCGTTGGAGTCGCGAATGCACTAGACGAGCGCGAGAGTACTTTTAGTGCATCGTTGGCTGTTCAAAAGATGCTGCAATGACTGTCTGTGGGACGTTTTTCAAGCCCTGGAAGTTCCAGAGGAATGACGGAATTCAACTTGTTTCGTTCAAAAAAAAAAAAAAAAGAAAAAAAAGGAATCGTCACCAAGGACCAGTTTACATTAACTTGGCGATTTGGTTCATGACTGAAGAAAATAACAGTATAGCGCGCCAAACACAAAAAAGCAAGCAGAAGCGGTAGACAGGACAAGCGCTGATGTCTAAAGAAGCCCCAACCACGTGAGGGGTTTTTCACGCGCCTCAGACGAACTCGGCGTCTCCCAGCACGTCGGAGCTGAGTCGCTCGAGGTCACACAGAACAATGCGATCAATGCGATACTCGCTGAAGCTCGGTGTCGCGCCGCAAGTGGCTACTCAGGCAGCGAACCAATCAGATGAACGCGGGCGGAAGTGAGGCTGGGCGCGCCCTCTGGAACATCCGAGTCAGTCTCCCGTGCAGGATGCGAGCAGCAAGCTGCACAGAAAGTCTCCCGAGACTCACAGGTAATTATCTGTAACTCAAAATTAAACGAAAGTCTCTTAAGTTTTAAACGAAAGGTTTTTAAGTTCTAAATGAACTTTTTTTATGCAGCAGTAATACAATGTAAACAGCTGGTTGATGCTGGCTGTCCGACGACTTAGCCCCGGCCGATCTGGCGACACTGCGCAGCGCCCGACCGACGCGGGTTGGCACGCGTCCCGATGATGTTGCTGATCAGCTCTCTCTGTCGCGAGTTGCCGCTGACGCGGACAGACGCGGACGACGACGAAACGCGCAAAACGCAGCAACCGTAGCGTGGTTTGGCGTTAAAAGGCATGACATCGGCAGCGGTAGAACCTCAGAAACATCAGTATTTTGTCGGAAGACCGATAAAACATTGTTTTAAAAAGAATTGAGCTGATAACCAAACCTACCCGGATGTTGGTTATGCAGCTTTAATGAAATGTCGTGGTGACGGCACCGGCCTCCGATGGCAGTGCCACTAATATATATATATGAGGAAGTACTCTAAAAAACTGGTACCGACGACTTCGGCCAGAAGTAATACCGAAGGTTTGTTACAATGAAGTCGCAAAAGCAAGAGTTGGCCACCTTGGATTCAATCCGCCAGCCATTTGCATGCACTCATTCTTTGACGTCAGTGATGTCAAGGGCTGATAAACTACAATTTTACGCATGGCGCGCGCGACTTACGTAACGTCGCTCTCGCCGAGGGATGCCGGGAACTCTCATGGTGAATTCGTGTGGTCGCCTCTCGCCTCTGACCTCGATTCAGCAGAGCGCCCCCTCCTCGCCGCCAGAGCTACTCGGGATCCTTTTCAGCCGATCACAACTGCTGGCTTCAGAGCGCTCCGAGATTCTCAGACCAGTCACGGAATTAAAATTTCTTGACATTGGTAATGCATTAAAAACAACACGATCTTACAGCGTACGGTGGACGATTGAGCAAAATTTACGCTCGCAACGTGATGAAATAACGGTTGTGACGTAAATTGTTTTACGCATCGGCATGTAAAAAAAAAGAAAACAGCAGTATGCGATTTGATTTTTGCAGAACAGAACGAAAGCCAACGCTTGGAAACAGTTGTCAACTCATCGCGTTTTCGACAGTGAACGCGCTGCGATAGCGGTCATGCGTACGACAGAGCAGGCAAATATAAAAGTTAATAAACCGCATTTTTCTCACGGCGAAATATCGTGCAAGCATCGCAATGTGACACAAATCACAGTGAATTATATTCGGCTCTCCCTTTATTTTACAACACAAACCTTTGAACGCACTTTAACCAAACCTGAAAATGTCTTGAAGCGACCCCAAAACCCGGTAAAACAGCGGCGAGCTCTGCGAGCTGTTTCGTCGTCGGTTAGGCTTAGCGGATTCACCGCCGTGAGATGAACGATCTCGTGAAAGCACTGGGAATACTTCACACGTCGACTTTTCCTGTTACGGTCGCAAACGAATGTCGTCCCGTCCGTTGTAATCCTCGCACCGTCGAATGCACAAGCACTTTGTTGAACCAGATATCAATCGCCGTCATGCTGGACCCCGCACACCATCACAGACCACCGCCGGCCATCGTCAACAAAACCACGTGATCACCGTCCAAGTACCACGTGACGCCTGCGCCGCTCCGCACTCCGCGGCTACAGACGGAGTACCAGGGAGCGCTCTGAGAGGGAGAGGCGCCCTCGGAATGAACCACCCGATCAGGCGACAGCACTCTCTTTCAACCACCCGATTTCGCGCGCTCTGGAAAGAGCGCTCGAGAGCGCGCAGAAAGAACCACGCGAATTCGCCATCAGAGTGACCTGGGTTTACGTCGCAGAGCTGTACCGGTATCCCCTTTTGTGCGAGGTAGTTTCTGCGCGATGATGTGAGAATTAAGCCATCGTCCACGCCGTCCAACTTAGTCGCCGTCGATGCTGCTAAGCGCGGCAGCTGGAGAGATCGCGGGAGCCTTGTTTCAGTCGGGCCGAGACCAACGAAAGCGGTGCCAACGCTTCTCTTTTATTCGTTTAGTGCCCGCCATTGAGACAAGTCGCGCTGCTAATTCGTGGTGATGCGAGAGCTTCTTCGTGACAGTTTTGATGTGACGATGTGAGAATCCTGCCAGTCGTGTTTTTTGTGCTCTGCGCCTTCGCTCGGAAAATCGCGTCCCGCCTGAGACCAGCGCAAGCTTCCATCTACGCTGGTGCTTTCCTTCGCCCGTATAGTGAGCTCCCTTGCAACAAATGTCGCCAAAATCGTCGTGGTGTTCGCGTTTTTTTCGTGGTGGTGTGACAATGCTGAGGTCGCACCACTCCCGATGCGATACCACTGCGTGAAATACTCGAGTGATGCCACCGCCGTACAGCCTCGCCGGACTCCGGCCCCTGATTCCACCGCTTGCTTTAATAAATAAAGGATGCCAGCCGGTATAGCGTCTTGAAAGCGATATTTCGCTTATCCGCGAAGCCAGCGCCCTCGCCGAGTCACCGGTTCTTTTGATCAGTTGGGGGGCCGTCTGGTAAGCAGCAATAGAACCATAGATGGATGAATAGATGAATCCGGCTGGGCCATTTGGATCAGGCGGTAGCTTACGCCATTTAGCCCATTTCGTTTTACCATTTAAAGCTTAGAATATTTCGAAATGTGAAAACGATATTTATTCCGCACTGAAAAGAA
>JAZHYW010013559.1:0-16700 GCA_037355805.1 Ixodes ricinus | reverse complement strand
AAATATTTGTTAGCAGGAAATATACTACAGTGCGCACTTGAGATGCAATATGTACACAGTTGAAATACGTTAAGTTTGTGAATAACTGTATTGCACTAGCCAAAGAGGCGTTAGAGACATGAACCACAGAATGTATAGGAATCGGTATAGCCCAGTGTAAACGCACAGCAGCTCCTGAGCACGTTTGATACGAAAGCTAGCGCCGCAAAATCCAGGGATCCGAGTTCCAATTCCTGCACCCCGCCCAGGTATCGACCTGGTTGAGCAGCGCGCCAGGCAAGCGGTCGTGTATCACTGCAGCGTGATGAGCGTTGACACCACAGCACAGGGCAGTGGCATACTTCTTTGCCTTAAGTCCAGACGCAGCTCGCGCTACGAGACGATGGGACCAATCCCTTACTGGAGTCAAAAGCCCACCGTCCCAGTGTCCATGCGTGTTCATGTTGCGATTGTTCTATTATCGCTGAACTATTCTTGAACGAAAAAGGCCAGGTGACTTGCGCTTTTAAGTTTGCTTGATTGCTTTTATTAATTAAATAATAGCGTCTTGAGCGTCTGGACTTAAGCTGAAACAAAGTTTAGTGCACTGGATACAAATTTTGTATCTTCAGCGGCGACAACAGACGCCAATTAAGGCTGACAAACCTCCAGCTGCCTAAACATAAAATTGTTTTTTTTTAATTTGTTTCCTCTATTTTATTTTTCTTCAAAGACATCTAGCAATGAATTACATGAGGGTGAAAGCGAGACAGTCAGAGAAGTCGTAACGTATAGGGTTTGTTTTGATTCGAACATATTTTTCTTTAACCCGGAGAGAGGCTAGACGAGTGCCGTATTCACCATGTATTTATTCATCCGGCTCTGCGGACATAGATGGATGGATGGATGGATGAATGGTAATGACTATACCATTTGTAACGGACAGCAGCTTAGTGCTACCTAGCCTAACATTTCGTCATCTCTTTTACTTTAAAATTTATATAAATTTTGTTCTAACACAACCCTCCTCTCCCCCCTCTTTTGAAGCGTTTTCAATGCTTATTGTTTTTCTGTATTTTTACCCCTACCTAGATCTTTTCCACCAATCTTCCAATCTCCTCTTAGTTACCGCAATTCTTTCCCTATCCATTCGTCCATCCATGTCCACAAATCCCAGTGCCCCCTCCAAATCCGTAGTCATCCCCACCAAGAGGTGGAAGAAGCCCCGTGCACCTTAAAATTACAAGTTCTATAGTTTCCCTCTCGCGTTTGCATATGTCACATAAACTGTATATTTCATCGAATTAAGCCCTATACGTTTTCGTTTTTAGCACCCCCGTTCTAGCTTCAAACAGCAATGAGCTCTCCGATGAATTATCATACAACTGTTCCTTCTTTTATTTTTTTGTGTTTTTGTACTCTGTATATTGTTAAAGCTGATTTCCCCTGCATTCTCTCCTGCCACAATTTCCTCTCAGTTTCCTTTACTCCCTTCTCATCTGATATGCTTTGATCTGCCCCATCTCAATGAAAGTATTTACATCTCAGCTTGCGGGTTCGGTTTGCCCACTTAGTGTTTAGGCTTTTCATATATAGATACTTGTACACTTCCCTGCCCACCGTGTATCCTCAATTTCAGCTAGTCTTTGTTCAGATTTTAATTTACTGATCGCTTTTCTACTCTCGAAAGATGCCCAAGCCATATCCCCATGTACTCCCTCATTTGGTGTATTCCCATGTGCCCCCAATGCCAACCTACTGACACTCCTTGCTGTATATCTAAACCTGCCTGGATTTCTGACCTCATACACATACCGCATTCCCAAATGACAGTCCTGGCACCATGACTCCCTTCCATACACCCCTAACGACTTCATATCTATTATAGTTCCAGAGCGCTCCTGTGTTTCATAATAGCTGAATTTAGTTTCCTTTTTTATTACAATATCTTCATGTTCTTTTAGATACTTTCTTCCCCTCACTGAACCATACTCCCAGATATGTGTACTTTTCTACGTGTTCTATCACTATCTTGTATCTCCAGGGGTTCCCCCTTCTCATCGTTGAGAACTAATATGCCCGACTTGTGTCTATTGAATTTTAGTCCTAAACTGTCCCCTTCCCTGCTGCGAATCCTAATGAGTTCCTGTATTGTCTCAACGACTTTCTGATACGAGTACAATGTCGTCTTCATACATTAACCCTGGCAATACTTGATTTACTTTATGTCCTTCCTCCACGTAATTCAGGTCAAAACCTAAATTTCACTGCTCTAATATTTTTTCCATCTCACTGAGGTATATCATAAAGAGCAGGGGAGACAATGGGCAACCCTGTCTAGGTCCTCTTTTTATTCCTGCTGGTCTTGTAATTTCGGCTTCCCATTTTGTAACTACCCTATTCTCTGTATGAACCCGTTTTAGGAACTTAACCATGGTTCCCCTAGCCCATACCCCTTCAGTTGATCCCAGAGTTTTTCCTGGTTCACATTGTCATATGCCCGTTTGATGTCCACAAATGCTACCCATAATGGCCTTTGACTTGTCATTGCTATCTCTATGCACTGAGTGATTACGAATAAGTTATCATCTAGTCGTCTATCCCTCCTTAAACCGTTTTGACGCTCTCCCAGAATCTGCTTTTTCTCTGCCCATTCTTCCATTCTTCTTTTTACAATTTGCATAGCTAGTCTGTATATTACTGAAGTTACAGTGATTGGTCGTATGATTTGATACTGTCTCTGTCTCCCTTGCCCTTATATAATAATCTCATCCTGCTCAATTTCCAGTCACTGGGTACCTCCCCTCCATAAATATCTGGCCAATAACCTGCCTTAGTTTCAATTTGCTTGTTTGGCCTAGAACTTTTATCAGTCTCATTTGAATGTCGTCTGGACCTGTCGCAGTTCCAGCCGGAACCCTTCCTTCTGCTTTCTCCCATTCCCCTATGGTCATTTCCTCTTCTTCATTATGATCCTCCACTTGTGTTATGTAGACGCTATTATTCCCTACGGCCTGATCTGGTTCTAACTCCCAAAATGCTGCTTCGATTGTATGTCTAATGTATTATCTTGCCTATTTCCCCTCTACCTTTGTGCCTTCCTGTGTGGTTAGTGTCTGCTGGTACCCCTCGGTCTTTTTTCCCTGTGCACTGATGTGTTCCCAGAACCTTTTCGCCTCATTCCTATCCTTCTGGTTTATCTCTATCATCCACTGGACCCCTGCCCTCCCAATTTTGACCTGTATTAATGCTGATGCCTCCGCTTTCTTTCCTGAAAGTCCTCCCATTTTGATGCTACTTCGGCTGGTGTGGCCCCCTTTTTCTTTGCCCATCTGTGTTCTCTAGATGCCGCTTGGCGTCTCGATATTGCTGCCTTAACCTCTTTATCCCACCAGCTTTTGAGCTTGCGTTTTAGTTTTCTTCCTCCTTGTTTGATTCGATATTTCTCTAACTCTCTTTTGAAAACACTAACTAAGTCTTCATATGTCCATTCTCTTTCCGGTTGCTTGGATACTATGTTCTCGATTCGCTTAGATACCTCCTGTAATTGTTTATCATTTAAGTTATTTCTACCCTCTTGTTTTTGATTTTGCAT
The DNA here is from genome assembly GCA_037355805.1 of Ixodes ricinus. Lineage (NCBI taxonomy): Eukaryota > Metazoa > Arthropoda > Arachnida > Ixodida > Ixodidae > Ixodes > Ixodes ricinus. The sequence continues at coordinate 13,126 of JAZHYW010013559.1, read as the reverse complement.
TTCTGGTTTTACTGTGCCAAATCTGATCTTGATTCTCTTATGGTCGCTCCCCAGACTTTTTGTGCCTTCCTCATCTATTTCCATACCTCCTAATCTGTTGTATATCTTCCGCGACATTAAACAGTAGTCAATAGTCGAGTGCGAGTTCTTTCTTTCCCATGTTATTTTTCCATCACATTTTACCTGAGCGTTAACCAATACCAGATCAAGAGCTTCGCAGAACTCCTCTAACATCCTCCCTGTTGTATCCGTATGTCCATCAAAGTCTTCCAAATGTGCATTCATGTCCCCCAAGATAATTATTTCCTTGTTAGTGCCGATTTCCCTAACGTCTCCTGATATACATGTTAAGTGTTCTGCGTTTTCCTCCCCTGCATCACTCCCTGTTTTTAGATACACAAAACCCAGGATTGTGTCTAAACCCCCAATATTGCCTTTGACCCACATGTGTTCCCTGCAGCCCTCTCGTTCCCTTTCCCATTCCTGACCCTTCACTAACACCCCTAATCCCCCTCCCTTGCGTTCCCCATTGGCCCGGTTGCATCCCATCCAATGATATCCCGGTATGTATGGTGGTTCTTCCATATCCCTCAGATGTGTTTCTGCTAATCCATACACTGCAAAGTTTTCGCTTTCTAATTGCTCCTCGATCTCCTCCCACTTTATTCTGTTCCTGCCCCCCTGCATGTTTATGAACCCTATGTTAAGCTGTTTCTTTTTCCTAGCCCTGCGAGGCTTCCTCCCACCCCTCCCCTCTGTATCTACATTTTGGCCCTCATTTATTCACGCGGTGATCAATGTTGCCCGCCGAGGCTGGCGGCCATCGACGGGTTGACTGGAGGGGGCGCTATGTACTCGTCACAACTCGCCCCCAGTTTGTTTTCGAAAAAACAAAATACACGAATAATCGACGCACACGGCCGACACCAACTCGGCGTCTGGTCGCGCCCAAGTCCTGGCCGGTCGACGACGAAAGTTACCCCGGCGAGTAGCGGTCAGGTGGCCTTCGCTGCCGTGTACTCCGCCTGGCAACTGGTGTCGACGGGCCGGGTGTGGCAACGCCGGGCGCTGCCTGTGCCGGTCGCGCTCCACCCGGTGGAGCCGCAGGGGACCAGATTTGTGAGTGGCACAGGTCCCACTGGTGCCACAAGACTGGCGACTCTTGTCACCTCCGTGGTGGGTGGCACTCCACTGGCCGAGAAGGGTGCTGTCGTTGATCCCCCTGCGGGCTGGTCTCCCGAAGCGACTGCCGAGGGTACAAGCCCGGTTCCGAGGCGAGGCCTGACATGGTCGGCGTGCCGGTGCCAGGTGGTCCCGTCGGGCATGCGGACGAGCAGCGACGAGGCGCTCGCTGGCGATACCAGATGTCCGGCAGACCAGGGTGGGCCAGGACGGAAGTTCCTGGCGTAGACCAACGCTCCGGGCTCCGGCAAAGGCCCGGGACGGCTAGAAATGCTCTGGACCACATCTTTACTCTACTTAGCTTGAAGCTGAGACTGCAGCCAAAGCTACAAGCGCGAGCTCGCCCGCGCTCCTGGTTTTGAGACGTGCATTTCTAGCGCGAGTGCCCGTTCTGCGGAAGAAGGCTTCAAAGCAGCGATTTCGAGCTCTCGTGGTTGTGGCATTGGCTGCAGTGTTTTCTTACGCTACGTTACGTTACGAGCTTACGTACAAGTCACCGGGACATATGTGCTTCATACAAAGCGTGGCTATAGCAGTTCAAGGAGAGAGCCTGGCACTGGACATTCGAGACACGAGTGTTTCGGTGACTTATACGTAACTTAACGTAAGAAAATGGGGCAGTTGGAATGAGCCTTTAAGGGTGAACAGATCATGCCATCTGCAATGGTATCGCGCGAATCTTACCTCGAGCATGCACCAAATAGCACGACACCATTCACCACATGACAGTGGTCGAAGCCAATTTTCGATACTTCAGTGGGCGTCCTGCAACGGGTGAGCTTGTGGTTATTGGCGTGGCATTTTCTATGTTTAGCCTGAAATGTTTATTGGTTGCACTCTACCAACATAACGCTTTACAAGACTCTTTTCTTTTTACCTCATTTCGAAGATGGCGAGTTTTATTGTCACCTTATAAACGATTGCGCGTGAGGAATACGTGTTATCCACGCTGTTCGCATTTCTAATCTGACAAGACGCATGTGTTGAACGGCTGTTCTATTCTGGCTTTCCTTAATAAGTTACGTGCCCTAAATGATACCAAACAGTGCTGTGGATCTAGCATTTTTGTAATATTACACTCAACAGGAATACCGGCAGTCCTATCACTCAATGTCCCAGTCGTTTCCCACAAAACAATGTTGAAGTTTCCGCTAAAGTCAGATTAGTTGTATCTTGATAACTTTCAGGCTAGTTGGTTCTAGCCAACGCCTTTGTACTAAGATGGCTGTCATAAAAGTGGCGCGCGTCCTGCCGTGCACTATCTCTTATATTATTAAATAAAATATACACCAACCAAATCCTCGTTTATAGGCGGAACCCTACGTTTCGAGACCGGCTCGGTCTCTTCTTCAGGGGTTGACTGCGGCTATGGCCGTTGAGGAGCAGTATTGGTTTTCTTCTTCTTCTACGGCAGTGTCTATCGTTTTGCATCGGTGAGGTGGCGAAGTCCGTTCACGTAGACGGTCGGCAGAGTGCTCGAGGGATCGATTTATGTTATCTGGCGTCGTTTGTATGTGCCAGGATTCGTAAAAAGTCTATGTCTGGGATGGGTCTCATCAGCCAGGATGCTGGTGTTGGCACAGTCAATTCTGTGGTCCTTGTGTTAGCGTCAGCATTAGCGTGATGGACATCACCCCTTTTTGAGTATCCGCCATATTGTGTTTACCGAGACCATCGAGGCGGTCGGATGGGCATCCGGCTCGCACCCAAGTTTTCCGAGTTTTGTACCTATGTATACGTTTTAACAACTGTTCCTAAATAAACCCAGTTTTCTATTACAATCAGAAGTGGGATGCAACTACCGCTTACATCGATGATCGATCGGCGACGAGTTCCGGTGGTTCGTCAACGACAACAACAACAACGCTGCGAAGCCTAACCGCAAACCACGTGTGTCGCAGTGAGACCACGAGTGACCTACGATGTCGAGGAAGGACGTCAAGCCCGACCCGTCAGTTCAGGAAAATGCTCCGGCCGTGATGGAGATGATGGCTCAAGTGTTGCGCCAGAATCAAGAACTCCTCGAACGCCTGACGCTGTCGCAGATGAGTCGACCAGCGCCTTCGGACGTCGCCATGCGGGTGGCTCCGGATGCGTCGGCAGCGGTTTCCAAGTTCACGGGACTTGAGGGTGATATCGTGGCCAACGAGTGGATCACGGAGTTCATCCAGGTCGCCGAGTTGGCAAGATGGAACGACGACGAGAAAATCACTGTGGCGAAGCTCAAGTTGTCGGGACCCGCGCGCGATTGGCAGCAGTCAACGGGTATGGCGTGCAAAGCCTGGTCTGCTTGGGAGGCCGCGTTTCGGGACGCGTTCGTGCGCCCACCAACCAAGACGGAACAGTGGCGGATCATGGAGCAACGAGTCCAGAGGAAAGGCGAGTGCCATGAAACATACGTTCGCGAGAAAGAAAAACTCTGCGTTCGTCTCGGGCTTAACGTGGACGAAACGAAGGAAGAGATCATCACAGGACTACTTTCGAGAGAGCTGAGTTACGCTATGCGGAATCGAACACACCACTCTGTGAACGACCTCCTGCGTGACATAAAAAGCTACGAGCACTTCGAGAAGAACCGAGATGCGAAGTTCGCGTCAACTGGAACCACGAGACCCAAGCCATCAGCAGAGCTACCGTCCGCGCCGCAACAGAACAAAACGACAACACGCGGCGTCAAGTGCTACAATTGCCAAAGGCTGGGACACTACGCGAAGAATTGTGACAAACCCCCTCGACCACGAGTGTGCACGAGGTGCGGAGGAGAGGGTCATGGTACGAGAAACTGCCCCAAACGTGAGTCGGATGCACCACAAGTGATCACAGTGCGTTGTGAAAACAAGACCTGTTCGTCGGAAAGCTTCAAGCAGGTTGAAATCGAGGGAGAGCCAGTGATTGCTCTTCTGGACACCGGAGCAAAAGTGAGTCTCATGAAGGCGCAGTGTGCCAAGCGTCTTGGTAAAGAGATTCAAGGCAACACAGAAGTACTAAGAGGAGTGGGCGGTGAGTGCATGTCACTGGGCGAGGTGCGTGTCAAGATTCGCTGCGATGAGCACGAGGTGGATGAGACCACAATGCGCGTTGTCGGAGACCACGTTTTCACTGGACCCGACGTGATTATAGGCACTGACATCATTGACCACCCTCACCTTGTATTGATCAGGAAGCATGGACAAACTGCACTGGTGGATGAGCGTCGCTATCCCTTTCTACAGGATTTTCACGTGGAGATGGACGACAACAGAGTAGTGCTTCGTGCATCAGAGACTGTGACAGTCCCAAAGAACTGCATCCAGTGGGTCACAGTTACGACTGGGAATGAGACGACTGAGGGACCCCACGTCTTCTCGACGGGTGGGGAAATCGACATTCTTTGCCAAATGAGAGGAGGCAAGACAGACATCCCCGTCGTTGGTGCTGTGGACTGCGACGTCACTCTGAAGAGGGGACAAGTCGTGTCACGATGCCAGTCTTCACCGATGAATCCTGACGTACCTGATGTATACAGCGTGCTGCAGCAGGTCATCGAAAGCGAGCCTGGAAAACGGAGAAGAGACTCGCACCGATAACAGCAGAAGAGGTCAATGTTGGTCCCACCATAACCGAAGACGAGAGACGTGAGCTGTGCCAAGTCATCAACGAGCACCGAACATGTTTCGCGCAGAACATGACTGAACTGGGACGTACGGATGTGGTTACGATGAAAATCGAAGAAAACCCAGAAATGTGCATCGCACCTGTCTACTACACAGTACCGGTTGAAGACAAGGTGGCTATGATTCAGGCACAAGACCCAGAGTTGAGAGCTCTACTTGAGATACTGCACAAACCTACAAGTGAGCGTACCTCATCGGAAAGATCTCAAGTGCACAATTTCGAAGTGCGCCAGGGAATCTTGTACTACCAGCTCCAAAGCGGAACAAGCTCACGGAAGCTTTTCGTGGTCCCACGAAGTATGCGGAAATTCATCACGGTGAAGTTCCACGACTTTGGTGGTCACTTCGCTGTTGACAAGACTGTGGCTAAAATCCGCGAGAAGTTCTGGTTCTCCGGAATGGTGGCGTATGTGAAGCAACATGTGCGACAGTGCATCGAATGCTTGTTCCTCAAGCAACCAGGTGGCAAGGTGCAGGGAAAGCTAAACCCTATCGGACCAGGTCTGCGACCGTTCGAAATCGTCCACATGGATCACTTGGGTCCTTTTGTGAAGAGTACACAGCGCAACAACGTCCTGCTGGTGCTTGTCGACAACCTCACGAAGTTTGTTCGGCTACGTGCATACCCCAGCACAGAAACAAAGTATGTGCTCAGGTTCCTGGACGAGTTCATCTGCGACTACGGTGCCCCTCGCCGGATCATAACTGACCGAGGAAGTTGCTTTACCTCAAGAGACTTTGAGGACTACTGTCTGACAAGAGGGATCAAGCACACATTGACTTCGACACAGCGACCTCAGGCAAACGGCCAAGTCGAACGGATCAACCGAATACTGATCCCAGCAGTTGCAGCATCAACACAGTACCAAACCCAACGTGACTGGGACCATCATCTGCAGAAAGTACAAGCAGACATCAACGGCACTGTCAGCAAAACAACAGGCCGTTCCCCATTTGAACTTTTGTATGGATTTGTGCCAGCGTTAGGAAGCAACCTCCAAGAACTGGTCCCACCTGACACAGAACACCAACGGAGTGTCCACGATTTGCGGAAGGAAGCCAGGCAGGCGATTCTGGATTCTCAGACTAGCGCTAAACGACGGTATGACCAGAGACACTGTGACGCGCTCCACTACGCAGTAGGTGACGTGGTGGTGGTGAAACGAGCACCTGTTTCTACTGGAGAGTCCACCAAGCTGCAGCCTAAGTACCGAGGACCCTACACGGTTGTGGAGGTACTTCCATCGGATACCTACCGCATAAGCAACATGCCTTCCGAACATCCAAGAAACAGCCAGTACACGACAACAGCCCATGCAAGTCAACTGAAGCTGTTTAAACTGGCCTCAGAAGAGAAAGCTTCAATCGAGTGCCCAGACGGCCACACCAGCATGGACAGTGATGGACAAGCGGTTAACCCTTCATACTCCAGCTGTGAAGAAGCAAGTGACAGGGATGAACCAAGTAGTCCCCAGTGTACCTTGCGTCAGTCAAAACGCGCAAAGCGTAAACCTGTGTGGACAAAGGACTACGTTAACTGAGGACAGTTAAAGGAGCAGGATGGCCGAGTGTTAGCGTCAGCATTAGTGTGATGGACATCACCCCCTTTTGAGTATCCGCCATATTGTGTTTACCGAGACCATCGAGGCGGTCGGATGGGCATCCGGCTCGCACCCAAGTTTTCCGAGTTTTGTACCTATGTATACGTTTTAACAACTGTTCCTAAATAAACCCAGTTTTCTATTACTTGACGTCGCAGTGCTCGGCTACGGCGCTTCGTTCATGGTCGAACTTTCGAACATCGTTCTTATGCTGGCGGATTCTCTCCTGAAAGTTCTTCGTTTCCCCGATGTATGCGACCGGGCAGTCCGCGCAGGGAATTTTATAAATGACGCCTTGTGCTCTTTCCTTAGGCGGGCGATCTTTTGGACGGGGCATGAGTCTACCAAGCGTAGACATCGGCTTGTGGGCCACCTGGATCCCTTCTTTGGCCAGTACACGTGCCAGCGCCTCGCTTGTACCTTTTATGTAAGGAACGCTGATGCGTGAGGTAGGACGGGTCTGTGTGCTTGCTGGGAGTTGCAGGTGTCGGCGATCTCGGGCTTGATGACGCGCAATGCGGCGGATGAAGCTGCTTGTATAACCGTTACGTTGTAGGTCGGCGAAGATGGTGTGTTCCTCTTTTTTACGGTCAGCTTCGGATGAGCAGATATTTTCTGACCTGGATAAGAGCGTTCTGACCACTGATGCCTTGTGACAGGCCGGGTGATTGGAATGGAAATGGAGATAACGTCCAGTATGTGTCGGTTTTCTGTAGACAGAAAACTGGAGCTCTTCATTTTGTCTTCTGACGAGCACATCGAGGAAAGGTAAGGTATTGTCCTTTTCATGCTCCACGGTGAATTGTATAGACGTTTCAATGGAGTTGAGGTGGGTAAGGAACGTGTCCACTTCCGACGTTTTTAGGATGCAAAAGCAGTCATCTACGTACCTCAAGAACACCTTGGAGGGCCGTGTGAAATGACTGCTAGCGCCTTTTCCTCGATGGCTTCCATACATAGGTTTGCTGTTGTGACGGAAATGGAGGCACCCATTGCGGTTCCACTGGACTGTTTGAAGAATTCTCCCTTGAAACTAAAATAGGTGCTGCTTAAGGTCAGAACTTCAATATGACAACAACGAGGCCACCACTACCGAAAATGGTTGCAACCCTTGAAGACGGAATCGCTCACCTGAATCCAAACACCCGTGAACGCGTCCGACAAAAGGTGATTGGCATCCTGTCAAAAATACCTCAACATCAACGGTACAACTTACTTAGAGAAGAGTCAAGTGCGCTCCGGGCGCTTCGGGAGGATGACGACATCGTTATTCTTCCAGCAGATAAAGGTAATTCAACCGTCGTCCTTGACCGAGTAGTCTACGAACAAAAGGTTCTGGACCTTCTTGATACCTCCGCTTACGAAAAACTGAAAAAGGACCCTACACCACAAGTTCAGGACAGGATGAATAAGATGCTAACGGATATTTTCAAAAGCATCCAGACTCGAGAAGCCTTCACCTGCGACTTCTTTGTAGGAATGGATATGCACCGGGTTTCTACGGCCTTCCAAAGATACATAAACCTAGCATTCCTCTCCGGCCCATCGTGGACTTCACAACATCACCACTTCGAGGTCTGTCAAACTACCTTCACCAGACTCTTTCGCCTCTTGTGGGCAAAACGACGACATATATACGAAATTCCAACGACTTCGTGGAACAGATTTCGACGTTGAAGGTGACCACTGAAGAAAGCCTCGTATCCTTCGACGTCATCTCGCTATTCACAAGCGTCCCGGTTCCCCTGGCTGTCGCCACGGCCAAGAACGCCCTCGAGAAAGACCAATCCCTGAGCGAAAGGACAAAACTCAGCGTGGAGGAACTCTGCCGCCTGCTTGAGTTCTGCCTAAGCAGCACCTATTTTAGTTTCAAGGGAGAATTCTTCAAACAGTCCAGTGGAACCGCAATGGGTGCCTCCATTTCCGTCACAACAGCAAACCTATGTATGGAAGCCATCGAGGAAAAGGCGCTACAGTCATTTCACGCGGCCCCCAAGGTGTTCTTGAGGTACGTAGACGACTGCTTTTGCATCCTGAAAACGTCGGAAGTGGACACGTTCCTTACCCACCTCAACTCCATTGAAACGTCTATACAATTCACCGTGGAGCATGAAAAGGACAATACCTTACCTTTCCTCGATGTGCTCGTCAGAAGACAAAATGAAGAGCTCCAGTTTTCTGTCTACAGAAAACCGACACATACTGGACGTTATCTCCATTTCCATTCCAATCACCCAGCCTGTCACAAAGCATCAGTGGTCAGAACGCTCTTATCCAGGTCAGAAAATATCTGCTCATCCGAAGCTGACCGTAAAAAAGAGGAACACACCATCTTCGCCGACCTACAACGTAACGGTTATACAAGCAGCTTCATCCGCCGCATTGCGCGTCATCAAGCCCGAGATCGCCGACACCTGCAACTCCCAGCAAGCACACAGACCCGTCCTACCTCACGCATCAGCGTTCCTTACATAAAAGGTACAAGCGAGGCGCTGGCACGTGTACTGGCCAAAGAAGGGATCCAGGTGGCCCACAAGCCGATGTCTACGCTTGGTAGACTCATGCCCCGTCCAAAAGATCGCCCGCCTAAGGAAAGAGCACAAGGCGTCATTTATAAAATTCCCTGCGCGGACTGCCCGGTCGCATACATCGGGGAAACGAAGAACTTTCAGGAGCGAATCCGCCAGCATAAGAACGATGTTCGAAAGTTCGACCATGAACGAAGCGCCGTAGCCGAGCACTGCGACGTCAAGGACCACAGAATTGACTTTGCCAACACCAGCATCCTGGCTGTTGAGACCCATCCCAGACATAGACTTTTTATTGAATCCTGGCACATACAAACGACGCCAGAAAACATAAATAGATCCCTCGGCACTCTGCCGACCGTCTACGTGAACGGACTTCGCCACCTCACCGATGCAAAACGATAGACACTGCCGTAGAAGAAGAAGAAAACAGAATACTGCTCCTCAACGGCCATAGCCGCAGTCAACCCCTGAAGAAGAGACCGAGCCGGTCTCGAAACGTATAGGTTCCGCCTTTAAACAAGGATTTGGTTGGTGTATATCTTATTTAATATTATCTGTTGCTCCCCAACCAGAGAGACTTCTCTCAAATATTCACCTTCACTATCTCTCTCTTCCTCCTCCCCTTCACCGGAACGGTCGCGAGGGCGCTGCCAACTGACGCCTACTCGCGGCCGCGACAGCGCAGGAGATTTGACGTCTGCCATTGTGATACCGGTAGAGGTGTGCGAATATTGGTTCGAGTCGAATAGCGCAGCGTAATCCCTAGCATCAACAGGCAAAAAGAGCCGGTTGTATCGGCTTTCCTTCGCACCGCAAGGGCTATGAATGTTGTGCTATTCGATTCGAACCACTATTCGCGCACCCCTAGATCATGCATGCGCAGCGCCTTCATTACGCGTTGTTTTAAAATGCGTGTATCTTAAGTCCTCGTGTGCCAAAGTCTGTAGCCATGCGCTATAGCTGCGTGCCGCTGTGCACGTTGAGGTTAAGGGAAAAAAGAACACGGGGTATCTTTTCATGAGATACTCGCTGACACCACTGCACGGCAGCAATGGCTCAAGGCGATCTCACGAAAGGACTGGGTTCCCAACAGCGCCTTCAATTATTCGGTTCTGTGTAGCTTGCACTTCCAAGCGTCGGACTTCTTCAAAGACAACTCTAGAAGCACCAACTGAAACCAGGTGCTGTGCCCAGCGTGTTTAGCGGCTACCCGTCCTATGATGAAGAAATCCCGGCTGACGACCACGAGAAGTGATGCTAGAATCCGGAAACGCAAGCGGGAGCCCTCATTCACTATGCCTTCGTCAAGCAGTGCCACAGTCCTCTGTGAAAGCGAAGCCGTTGCCGCATCTAATTGCGAAGTGGACGCACCAGTCACCAACACTACGTCCGGTGATCAGCGGGAAGAGGATAGGTAACGACGCCGCAAACCTCGTCGCAATTCCGGCTGACCTCGTCGCAACTTCGACTGAAATCGACGCAACTTCGGCTAACCTCATCGCCACTTCGGCTGACCTCGTCGCAACTTCGACTGACCTCATCGCAAATTTGATTGACATCGCTGCAACTTCGACTGAGATCGTCACCACCTCGTCGACCGTATGCAAGCGCTCGTCTGGAACCCTGACGAAAATGGTATGTTCATCTAGTGTTTTCGTCGAGAGAAATGATGGCGAGGAAGCAACGGGCACTGAAAGCCAAAAATAAGAAGCTGATCCGAACTGTTGAAGCCTATAAGATATAGCTTCAAAAGCTCAAGGAGGAGTGCCATGCCATTACATTTTTAGAAGTTGTGGCTGATGCAGAAGAGGGAAACGCCAAAGCAGGTGAGATAAAAAACTACAAGAAAAAGAAGCCGCAGTTGTCTGAAACGACAGTCAGACACAGTATCATTCTTCAAAACCTGTCAACAAAGGTGTATGAATACCAAAGGTCTGAAGAACTACTCATGCTACCCAGCAGAAACACTCTGCAAAAATACATTGGCATTGCTTCTGGGGAAGTGGGGTTCAGCGACTTAGTTCGCTGCCGGGTGGGGAACAGAACTGCAAGTGACACCCCGCATGCCAAAGTGTGTGGGCTTGTTGTTGACGAGATGAGGATTCGGTAAAAGCTGGAGTACCACAAGCGAAAGGACGCTTTTTGTGGGTGATGCAGATAAGGGCGATAACCTGCAACATCTTGTTCCCACCTCAGCAATTGACGCTCTCGCAAACTCACTTTTGTGCTTTCTGCTCTCTGGCCTGCATGAAAGGTTAAAAATACCTGTAGGGTATTTTTTTCATGAAGGAGTACGCAGGAGAACAGCCTCGCTGAAACCATTCGCCACGTTCGTTTGTTTATACCTTTATTTAAGACATAACGGTACAGAGATGTCTCAGGGGACATGGCTAAAGGCATTTTTCAGCTTTCTTGGCAGCAACGGTAGCAAAACTTAAAACAAATGAAGAGTGATACAATTTCACTCCAAACTGAAAATCTATACAAACCAAACAAATACATCACAAAACGACATAACGTGAAAGGACGATTTCTAGTTTACATCCTAAGCATTTTGCTTAAGACACATCAGGTTTTATTTCCCTGTGAGTAAATGTTCTTTTACAATATTTTTATATTGATAGAGTGATCGTACGCAATCCAATGATTGTACGCAATCCAATTGTGAATCGTACACGCAATCCAATAAAGAAGACCAGAAAGTAATATTTGATGTTGTCTGTGTAGTCACCGATAACCATAAAATCAGTGTCGCCTCAATAGAGAGTTTTAGTAGATCGTTCCGATGACTCCGATAACGATACCCGATACTCTGCCTCCGCCTTTGCGCTTACATATATAGTATCGTTATCGGGGGTATCGTATAGGCATCGGAACGATCTACTAAAACCTCTAATAAATGTCTTGTGCGAAGGTGATGCCAAAATACGAGCCCCCCACCGTGCAGATCCATCGGAAGACGATTATCCTTGCCTTTGACCAGAGTCATATCTTAAAGTACATACGCTCTCAGTTCGTGGCACAAAGACATCGGTGGTAAGCAAGAGGTATCGTCAAAACCCCTGAAGATGTTGCACAAAATGCAGCGGCGCTTAACATTAAATCAATCAAATTCCCGACGCGAAAGCGCCTGTATCCTTCGAACATCTAGAAAATGACTGTCAGGTCAGCTGCTCAGCTAAGGCCGATTCACACATACAGCGGAGCGCTAAGTTAGCGCTACGTGAGCGCTCATGTTGCGCTTCCTAGCGCGTGATGTAGCGCTCGGTTAGCGCTTTAGCAGCGCTCTGTTAGCGCTCCAGAAGCGCTCTGTTAGCGCTCTGTTAGCGATACAGAAGCGCTTTGTTAGCGCTCTCACGCTCCTTGTGCCGTGCTTGCTGCTGCGGAACAGCGCGTGCAGGGCGATTCTCTTGGTTGTTTTTCCTTTGGCATTGAAAGAAGAGGGAGTAAAAGAGCCGCTCTCAAGCAAAGGGTCGCGCAGGCGATCCAGAGTTATGGACTCTGAGTGATTGATGAGTACGACCTCATCGCTTTCTATTCTGATATGCGTGACCCTGGTTTTAAAGACACGCAGTTAAAGATCAGCAGAACCCATCGCCCTGGGAATGATCATCTCACGTTAATGCGAATAGCATCAAAACGGTGCGGAGTTATGCGCGTTCGTCAGGTGGCCGGCACGCTCTAGATACGCCAGCCTACTCTCGCAGGCGATTCTGAATTTGCTGACCACTTGCTGGAAGCCCTGTACGCACGATCTCCGCAGCCCAGCACGTGCGTTTGTTGTCAGCCCAGGAAGAGCGAACGGCAAAGCCTTGCGCACAAACGCTCGATAATGGTACCTACCCGGTACTTTCGCGCGCGGCGTCTCGGCTGCGTCTCAACCAACGGTACTCTGAACTGGTTGTTTACATCTGCGCCACAGGACGCGCTTTACAGCGCTGCTGCCGCTATGTTTTTGCCGTTTCATGCGAGGCTCATTCACGCTCTCGGTGAAGTGGTAGCCTGCTCCATTCACCATATCGGCGGAGGGGTGATCGCGATCGTTCGCAACGAAAAATCAACCCCTGTTCGCCGCCTCAGCCCTGTACGCTTACCTATGGTAAAGATATAAACAACCGTTTAAGTGCGTTGAATGACTGCCTTCATAGCTCTGGGGAAA
>JAZHYW010013558.1:0-15385 GCA_037355805.1 Ixodes ricinus | reverse complement strand
TCCCTCACGAGGGCTATCTGAACGCCCAGCGGAACGTTTCCTCCATCCGACCCCGCTGCCCTGGCCACCGGAGGCCTCGCCCGTCAGCCGGCGTTCGCTGGCGCAGCCAAGCGCGCGGCGTCAGCCGGCGACGGTGCTGGAAAATCAACCACGTACTCGGCGGTGCCAGGAAATCCACGGTGCTGCATCGGACGTCGCCGAACCCATAGTCGTCCGGTGCCGATTGCAGCCACTGACGTCCGCCGGCTTGAATCTTCGTCGCCGTTGAACGCCCCAGGCCCACGGCAGTTGTCGACACCGAGCCTGCAGGTCACCGGCGCCGATCGCCCTACGCGACGTCCGCTTGCTTGACTTCGTTCACCGCCGTCGCAGGCCCCAGGCCAACGCGGTAGTCGATGCCGTCAAACCCGCAGGCCGTCGCGCCGATCAGCTCCTGGTGTGCGACGTTCATGCCCTTGGCTTCTACCGCCGGCCAGCAGGCGTACCAGGCTGTGCCGCCGTACCAGGCTGCTTGTGGACCACCTTCTGCTTTCGAGCGGTCCCGCTCCTTCCGATGGATCACCACGCCGCTTTCCGTTCACCCCAGGGCGTCTGGAACCTTTCCAGGTGGTCGACGATGTCCAGATCCGTTGTACCTGCGCCAGTAAAGAATTCGCCCTCCTGAGGGTCAGGCTGTTTGTCCGGTCCTTCCAGAAGTTGTAGGCTGTAGCTCGGGCGATCGTGGACTGCCGCGTTGAGCAGCCGCCGTCGCCGTTGCGGTATATCTTCGAGCAGGCTGACACCAGGTCGAGAGCAACGCTTGATAAAAATAAATGTATTGAACGTCAATGAACTTGGTTACAGGACTCACTTCACCGTCACGGCAGTAGAAAGATGAAAACGTTTGCGCAGCGCTCACCGCGCACGGTGAGGTTCGCCAAAGAAACTGCCTGTCGCTCGTGACAGTTATTGTATCCGGTAATCGTGGAGATTAACTGTCGCGCACGGCTTGTTCAGACCTACCGTTTTCTCGCCAGCGCGGTCGAGAAATTTCGCTGACACAGGGCCTGTCCAATCATGGGAATGATTATAATAATTCAGTTGGCCCCAGTACATATCCTCCCAATCAAGAGGGAAGTAATTGAACTCCTTTCTCTTCTTTTCTAAGAAGAAACAATGCTAAACGCTCCGGGAACTCTCCACCTGACGATACTGTACTACTTTACGGGGAAACACCCCACCGCGGTAGCGCCAAAAAATAAAATTTGGCGCTGCACCAGAAGTTGGGCAAGTAAAGGTAACGGAGTCCAAATGGACCCAGACCGCGCCCCTCATCAGCTGAAACCCCATTGTAGCCCTCCTCCCGATTGGACAAGCCGTCACTCGGAGCGCGCCGTGACGATCGAGCGTGTCACACCACTGGCGGCGACAGGCAAGAATGTCTGTGTCCCTCCCAGGCCAAAGATTAAAAGGCTCAAGCTGTCGCCTATCCCCCATTCAAGGAGCCGTCGTAAGTTCCCAACTGAACGTTGAAGGTCGACCACCTTACTTTCCAGGAAACGATCAACCAGCCCAGACCACGCTCACCCTGAGAACAAAGCAGGACTTCTGACGTATGCTGCAGCATATACGAATGTCATAGATGCACCATTAAAAAGAAATATAAAAAAACTTCAACCCATGCAGAACCCCGTAGGCAAAACGACGGCAATAGAACATATCCACAAAGTCATGTACGCCAACAAAAGTGAAATCCTGAGCACCAGCCGTACTTTTGTAGGGCCGTCCCACTCGCGCCGAAAACAAACGCGCAAAAAGGATTATTGCCGTAACAAAAAAGGTATCACGAAGAGATATGCGACGCAGCACGAAACGCTGCCAAACACAACAGCTAACCGGTCGCAACCATGCGGCTTCGCACGAGAGAAAAAAAGAAACATAAAACGTCACATGAAAATTTCCGAAACCCAAAAGAAAACCAAGCAACCGGCCAAAACACGTCGCATCGGGTATTGTTCCGCAAAAATGCTTCCGTGCGCAATGTTCGCTGGTGCCGCGGGCAGTGATCGTTCTTCCCACATGCACGCCCGCTGACACCACGTGCAGAATCGAAAGAAAACGCTCCCGGCCACCATGCCAACCTGTCGGCGCCATACTTGGAGCAGCTGTGTCGCGGCGTCGCGGAGTGACCCTGATGCTCGCAGAGCTTCCTCTAGGCCCTCGAAGGCGTCCCGGCTCTGTCGCCCCGCGGGAACTGGAGTTTGGCGATCTGCTTCGCGGTGAAACATGGCTCCAAGTGAAGAACTAGCCAGGCGCCCCTGGCGCGCCTTCTCCTTTCCAGCCTCCGAGGTGATCACCCCACGGCGATCCGTGCGCTTGCGCCGGCACCTCCTCCGCGCCGCCCACTTGGTGGCACCCGCCGCGCCACACCCTCCGCACAAGGCCCTGTCGTGGGGACACCGAAGTCCACATCTGAGCAACTGCAGTAACCCCTTGCGACCCCGGCATCCAACAGTCTCCCTAGCGGCCGGGCCCGACCCTGGTTCTCCGGGGAGCTCCTTCGCTCTAGCTGCCTGGACGCAGGAGAACCCTCGTTCGCGCGCGGCCCGATCGGCCCCGAACCTCACGGCTCGTGCTCGTCCCTGGCAGGCTGCGGCACGATCGACCTCGGACTCCACGGTAGGTGTCCGGGTCCTGGGACAGCGCGGACCGCCCTCGAACTCCACGACAGTCTCTGGCCCCTGGACAACAGCACGACCAGCCTCGGACCCCACGACAGTCTCTGGCTCCCTGACAACGCTATCGGTCTCGGACCCCACGGCAGTGTCCGCTCCTGGGCAGCGCGACCAGCCTCGGACCCCACGGCAGTCCCCGGCTTCTGCACGGCACGATCGGTCCCGGACCCCATGGCAGGCCCCGGGTCGCCCTGCGCGGCCCGGGTTCTGTTTCCTCACACAGTGAGCGTCATGGCCCCGCGCCCACCGCCGCATTAATCTGCACTGGGAGCAGTCCTTCAGACTGCTCCCAGTTCGTAGAGTTAGGAAGGACATTTGACACGTTTACCGGATCTCCTGAAGTCTTTTTGGAGAACTGTTTAACGCTTGTTTCACAAGTGACAATAAATAACGATTATCAGCGCATTTACCGTATTTTTGAAAAGTAAGGAGGACACTCACATTAAGGCATAACAGACATGTCCAACGTCTTTCGTAAAATTAATCGCACTTTTCGAAAATTTCGAAAACGTAATTTGAAACTGCGGAACTCGGACATTCGTTCATGAAAATCGACTGTTTCGAACTTCGTTAAAAGAATTTAATCTTGATTCTTAAAGGGACACTGACAGTGGTGTTACGACTGGCTCCCTTGGCTCCGTCCTGGAGTTGGCCTTCACCTGTCACCAACGGCAGCAAAGCCTATTGTCACGTTGGGCCGTGGCGCGCGCCAACGGCGCTAGACAGTCACGTTCAGATTCCCGAGACCGACCCTTGAGTCATCGTGCCGGACGTGGCTTTCGAGGATGGCTCCAAACACAAACAGAACGTCTCCCAGAGGCCACGAGACCATCTGGGACCGCCAGCCTTCGCAAGGAGAAACACCGGCGTGCGTGTGCGTGCCTGTGTGTGTGTGTGTGGGTCTGTCGGTGTTGGGTTTCAGCAAGAGCGTCGACTCCTTGCATCAGCCACCGAAGCGGGGCAAGAACGTGAAGGGATTGCATCATCTGCCCTTTGGTGAAAGAACACCCGGAACTTGCATCAGCCTTCCCGAACTTCGAACACCACGTGAACACTCGAACGCCGGGGAAGGCTGCCTCTCTCGCTCCGCGGGCCTTCTCGCCCTCGGAGGGTTATATAACATGGGTCACACGCCGACTGCCGATTGCCGATTAACTAGTCGACCATGCTACTTGTATATTCCCTGTATATAAAAGTTCTAATTCATTAGCCCCACTCCAGTCCTGTTTCCTCGGGGCCATGCTAGCAGCGAGCCACAGCCCCGACCCTTGGCTCCGCACCTGACATCGTCTTCCTCCCAAACCCAACAAGGGTATATATGCTCTTGGAGGATTTTCATTGAACATGAACTCTAAGAGCCCAACTGCCGAGAACACAATTTGCTGCTCGTAATTCGTTCTCTTTCGCCCGCACACGCACGCTACGCACAAAGTCCGCAACCCGAAACCTTTAATCAGGTTACAGAATGGTACTGATCCGGGCGGAGGACATATCCCCCTCCACACAAAGACCTAAACAAACGCGAGGCTTCCGAAGGGAGGCGCATAATAAAAAAGACTTTCCCAAACCTACACCACCTTCATCTCTTTTTTCGTCGCAACTACCGAAACACATGCCTGGGCTGCAGCTCCCCGACCCCCACGCTCTATCACTGTACATGGGTCTGCCCGTCTACACTCGGAGAAGAGATCCGACCCATATACCCAATCCTTTCACATCCTCCTGGGGGACTGCCCTACTGAGCAATGACCAACAACGAGTACTGATCGCTCGGGACAGAAAGATTGCTGCTATAGTCTGCTGGGCCCTGTAATTGGGAACCTAACACTAGAAAGGCGGGGGGGGGGGGGGGGGTGTACCTCACAAATCATAACCGATTACAAGATTTTACCACCACCACCAGTCGCGTTCACTCTCTTTTTCATGGTCACGTGGCGTTCCAACTGATGCGTTCAAAATAAATTCAAAGTCGTGGGTCATCCAAGGCACACATTCAATACAAAAAAAAAAATAGGAACCTCATTTTTTTGGCTTTCATAAAACTGCAAACACCTTGATCGAAGAATAAAATGTTGCACAACTCATAAGAAGATCATGTACCACGTCATTCCGAATATGGCGACATACCACGGGCTGGACGACGTGATGCCGGCGCACAACAGACCAACGTTGCGACGGACGTGGGGACGCTACACTCTACCGCCGAATTCACAAACCTCACTCAAATTGAGGGGCCGCTCCACTTCCTCCAGGAAGGCGTGAGGGCCGGCGTTGGCCAATCGCAACGGCGGATCCGCCGTCGCGATTGCCCAACGCCGGCCCTCACGCCTTCCTCGAGGAAGTGGAGCGGCCCCTCAATTTGAGTGAGGTTTGTGAATTCGCGGTTAATCTGGGACCACCTAGGGAGCCACCTATAGCCGTGACAAATGAGATCAAACTTGTCACGGCAAGTATTGGGGCCACCTAAAATTGCCAGCCCGTTTGTCGTCTCTTTTTAGGTGGCCCCAAAATTTGCCGTAACAAGTTGGATCTTGCCGGCCCGTTTTTTAGCTGGCCCGTTTTCTAGCTGGCCTGTGTACTAAGTGGCCCATTTTCTGCTGGCTATAAAAAATGTCCAGTCGAGTATTTCCCCGCAGAGTATCTCGGAGGGTCCAGGACTGTGATCTACGAAGAAAGCCAAGCAAATGAGAAGTACATGAAAATTTCACGTAAAAATGAAGCTGTGACGTGGCACTGAGCCTGACGTCTTCTTGTAAGAAGTCATGCATATAGTCACGTCGCAACTTTATTTTTGAGTCGCAAAATATATTAGAAAATCATTACGAAGCTACATACAAAGCAAACCAATTTTTGTTTCTTAAAAAAAAAGAATATTTTCTTAGCAACAACAAAAAGTACATTTTCTGATAGTTTTATACGTTGAACAGATGAGGCATATTTGACTTTTGGCTATTTCGAAAGTTTCGGGCGCCGCTGACAACATTGATCTTTCTTGCTCTCAACATGGCCATTTCTGCATAAACTGGCGATTTTGTAATTTAATTAAAGCGCAACGAAACAACGCTTTCAAAATTTAATACAAGTAGTTCAATTACTAGTTTTAAGTGAAAAAAACGAAGATGTGTATTATAGATAAACCCCGACTCCAAATTGACTAAAATAAAAGAAGAAATCTTATAAGATTTCTTCTTTTTGAAGCTCCGATTTGGATCCAAAATGGAAACTTTCAATGACTGTATTTTAGTGTGTGATAGGGCATATTATGAAGTAATTAGGCGCCTGCCTACATATTGTGTGGTACGCAACCGTTTTTTTTACAATATATTTCTTAACAACAGAGGTTCCAGAAATTTAACGCATATATATAAACAAATGATTTTTTTTACAAAAAATAAGTTGCGAAAAAAAGTTTTTTTGTTGTTGTTGTTGGTCCGCGTTGCGGCACAGTTTCTTTACACACGTGCTTATTTTTCCGCTTGTAGCAGCGAGTCTGCTGGAGTCGGGCCGCGTGCACACTGCGGTTAGCCTCGTTACGGTCGAATCCCTGGCCGGACTTTGGCCCGCGGCACAGGATTCGGAGACCCCTGGGTTACATCATGGGGACCGGAGCGTTCGGTCCTAGTTCCCGTAGGTCTCGTGGTCAACTTGTAAACACGAATGGTGTTTTGGGGGAAGTTGTAGATGGAGCCACTCTGCCTCCTTTCGAAATTTACGATACAAGCTGACAGCACGTTGGCAGGTTGGTGTCTGTGTTCTGTATGTCCTCCGAATTTTTTTTTGTGTTTATAAGGCATTTTTTGTTTTAGGGTCAAGAGGCAGATCCGCAGAGCAATGACCTTTCATGGGAAAGGGAATGCTCCACGACTGGGGTGTGAACCTGGGGTCAAAGGAGCGCGTAGCGTCGTCGAATGGGGCGACGACGACACCTTTTTCGACGGCTCCACGCCGAGTACAGGACGAGGTTCCAAGTGTGTGTGTGAGGGCAATCTGAAAAAGTGGGCTCGACGAAAAGGGGACCGTCCATAGTGAATCAACCCATCCGCCGGAACTCCTCCAGCTTGGTCGGATTGCACAAGGAGTTTCCTCAACCATCGACACCCCTCTCTTCATGTGTCTATCCAATGGATCCCTGGCCACCAAAATATCGAGGGCAACGTACGCGCGCACACGCTCACCCGCGACGAGCCCTCTCCGGGACCGCAGGAAGCTTGGCCAGATCAGTATGATCCCAGGTTCCAGCGCGAAATTCTACACAAAGACAGAACCGCCCTTCTACGGGAACGAAGGCAGGCAATGACAAAATTTCCTTTTCCTCCCGCCTCTTTCAGCAAAGAGGACGCCTCCATTCTCCGAAGAGCTCAGACCTCCTCCGTTCTCGCCTCTCACTTTATCCATTACATCCAGGGCCGCTCCGGATCCCCCTCATGTCCCCACTGCCAGGACTACCCCTCGAATGTGACTTTTCGAAATCGCCTGTTTTTTTCCCTTCTAATTAGCTTTTGAATTTTGTTTGCCGTAGTAGCTTTACCAGTGATTTCATGAGTATCCGCTAACCTATATTTTTTAAATCTTAATTTTGTAAGTGTTACACTCCGTAGTACCGAATTAATTAGTGAAGATTGTGCGCCGTGGAATAAATTTTGTTTTCAACTAAATTAATTACGCTCGATAAAGCCAGCCTTAAAAATAAGCTAAGACACTTCTTGAAAAAAAAAAAAAAACAAACAGCTAGAGGTGAATTTCGGCGTATTTTTATCCCGTGAATCCGAATATCACGTTCGTTTTCACGGAGATGTAGCTAAACGCGAGAAAACGCGAAAAACCTCCGAACAGTCGTGACGCCATACTAGAATCTTTGGTCCTCCAAGATTGTGTCGCTCGTGTGGGCAGCGCGTGGAATTGCAAGCTTTCCAGGTATACTTTTCCGCACTGACACCAGTCGTGACGTGTCTTTCCGACCTTTTTGAATATAGCGAGAGTGCGCGTCCATATCTTTGACAGGCGCTGAAGATGCCCGAAAGCAGAGATTCCGCAAACTCCTAGTGTGACGTCATGCCCCGGGAAAGATGAGCTTTGAGCGTACTTTGCAAATTAATTTCTGCAGCCTCCGTGCACCCAATTGAAAAATAATCTCGATATTCGTGATCCTAGAAGCCGTATGAAGGTCATTGAAGTGTTTTTTTTTCTCAAATACAGAGCCGCTTCTGTTTCTCTTTAAGAATTCCATGCGGATAAAAACGGCAGTGATTGCATAATAAAATTGGACAGAAATCGTGGGAATGCCCATCAACAAGCTTCCCACTTCGACTTTTATGTTCTACAATTTTTTTGCTTCAAATATGTATTACGATTTGTTCATGTTATATGTTACGAAATTACATATGCAAATATCGAGTGAAGTAAAAATGTGCACCATCCAACATTTCTTTAAAGTCAGCTGAATCACCACATATAATTTGCCTCTCGCCTACCGAGCCCCGTGATGTTCAAGACGATAAATGTTTTCTAATTATCAGAAAATATGTGAAAAAGTTTCGTCCAGCCTGGGTGTACCAAATCTATTTTACTTATATATAGTTGAAATTTCCAATCTTTCGCGAAACTTCTCCGTTCGTCTTCCGAGGGAGACTTGTACTGCTTTTCTTTTTGTTTTTAGAACATACTGTGATGCGCCATGCAGTAACCGAATGAACCGTCACAATAAATTACGGAAAAGCGCCCGTTGAACTTTAGATGTGAGCTGTCCAGACAATGTGTTTCTCCTTTAGCAGTTTGCCCGAAGTCCATCGCATTCCTTCTCGGCGATTGCGTGGGACCCGCGGCCTCCTTTAACCCAGCTCATGTGGAAAGTTCGTGCACAGTCGTCTGGGAATTCAAGAAATGGCGGATTCTTTTTCTTTTGTTTAATCTCGTATGTCCCGTCGTTTTAAGTTGCTGCTTCTTTGGGTCCTTTGTGGATTTTAAGTTGTGTTGTTCGATGCGAGATTGTCGTCGAACGGGGCTGCAAGGTCGATCGATCGCCAGCTTCGCTGTTGCCGACCGCCTTGGTATGCATTCGACGGCGTAGTCCGGGCTGGCCGATGTTTCACTTGCTTGCCGCCACCGATCGGTGCGCGGAGAGACTGCGAACAGTGTATGGGAACCCAAAGCAGCAACGGAGTCGCGTGTTTGTTCTGGGGTCGTTGCGCGAGATGCGGGGAATTCAAAGAACTGGAAATAACCCCAAAGAGCTAAAAGAAGGTATTAATGGGTACCGCAATTAAAGTGTATTTGCAATGTTTTGGATAGATTTCTGCGTTTGATTTTACACGCTGCTGAAGGACCAAGCCGTAACTTTCTATTTCTTTTTAAAACGCTATTAATTTCCAGCCAACATCTTCCCTAAAACCCATTTGCATATACACCAAAACGCTAACTCAGCGATATGAACAAAGCGCTGAGAAATCAGCGTTCTGCTTACACACAATGTGGTGCTAACCCAGCGCAGATTCAGCGGTAAAAAATAGCGTTCATCGGCTCTTACTACGTTATCTCAGCGTTTAGAAGGAATTAACTGCGATTGAAGGGATGACATCTCATCGAACCTCGTTCTAGAGAATCGGCACGTTTTATCGAAGCTCGGTTTAGAGAAAGCGGAGCCTCAATTTATAGAAACGCCGTTCACAAAAAAACAACAAAAACAAACGCTGTTTAAAAAAAGAAAGAAAAAGAAGGGCTCATGGACACACGTTTCGTCGGCACGATAGTTTCATCGACATTCGTTATGCGAATTGCACGCTGTAGGGACATTTCGTCACGCGTGTATCACTGGAGTGCGCGTTAACCCACCTGCGTTTACGCCGCTTCGTGGCGACAGTCTGCGGTGGCTCATCACAAATTTGTTAACCAACCTGTACGACCAGTAAACGCCGCTTCGCGGCGACAGTCTTGTGCAGCTTATCACTGAAAAAAGCTAATCTGAGCTGTAGATGAAACGATTTGACGATGAAACAATCTGTAGATGAAACATCGCGTGTCGATGAAACGATATGTCGATGAAACGTTGTTCGAAGACGTGATTGCTACTCGGCGTGAACTGGTGAAATCGCGAGGCAATACGGCAACCAGACGAGAGAGCAGTATACTTCGCGGTACGATGGTGAGCCATGAGGCTTATTATTCAATGTTATGCAACCTGGATATTTCGCGGAACTGATGCAAGCGGGCGGCAAGTTCCGCCGACGAGGCTTCACTTGAATCGGGTTTGGTAATCCGATGCTCTCAGGAGCCGACCCAATCGAGCGGAGGAATGTTCTCTCGGGAGCCGCTGAATGTTGGTGCGTGTGTGACCAAACACAAGTTCAGTTATCCCGCTAAATTTAGCGAAACAAATTGACGTCACGATCTATGTACCCATTAAGGTTCCCCGCTAAATTTGGAGGGGAATGTTGATGTGTTGCACCACATCACGGGACCTAAAGAAAATAGCCGGTTCCCCAGTAATTATAGCGGAAAATATGACGTCAAGACCTATGCACCAATTCAGTTTCCTAGCTAAATTTGGCTGGAAAATTGACGTTCACTTTCAAACCAATAAAAAATTAACTATGCAAGGGTTGCAAACAAGTTCGAGGAATACTGTCGCGAACAGCAGAACGAGGTCTATGAAAGGTACATTTTCCGGACGAGAAGGCAAGTGGAGCCAGAGCCTTTTGGAACATTTCATGCGTGACGTGCGGAAACAAGCTACGCTGCTGCTACTTTGTGCAGTTAACCGATTCGATAATCCGGGATCAGATTGTGTTCGGAACAAATAATCCAAAGTTGCGGGAGAAGACGCTCAAGGAATAAAACCTAACATCGTTAAAATTGCGCACGAAAAGGAATGAACAGTGGAGAGAGAAGAGAGAAGAGACAAGCGCAACTTTAACCCTGTTCAATCATTACCAACTCAGCCCAACTAACCATCTTACTGCAGAATAACACCTAACGCTACTCAAGGCCAAACAGATCTGCAAAGCAGCGGAAGTATGGGCTCTGCAGAGCGATGTCTGAGCACAAGGGGAAAAGCAAGTGGCGCTCGTAAAAAAGAGGCAGCCGTACAAGTGTAGCAACTGCAATCGCCAGCATGAGCGTGGGAGGTGTCCGGCATTGGGAAAGTCGTGTTTCAGGTGCAGAGGCACTTATCATTTTGCGGCCTGCTGCAAGAAAGACCCCCACGTCGGAGGAATTCTTGATGACCACGACAACTTTGACATTCTGGACGTGAAGATTTGTAGCGTCAGCAGCCAGGCTGATTGGATCATCAACGCAAAGGTGGCCGACCAGCCTGTCTTCTTGAAGGTGGACACGGGCTCGCAGACTAACCTGCTGCTCTACTCGGTCTACCGTAGGTGCAGGAACAAGGCAAACTTGAAGCCAAGCAGCTCTGTCCTTGGAGTATACAGCGGAGACATCATCAAACACATCGGAATAGTGACTCTGCGAGTATATACGAACAGTCATTTGGGCGACACCGACTTCTTCATTGTCAAGAAAGACGACCAGGCAATGCTGGGACTACTAGCAAGCGAGGCGCTCAGACTTACGTCGCGCACAGTGGATTCTGTGAACACCAGGCGCACCGACGGTATTGTAAGGGTTGTTTTGAAGACACGGGCTGCGTGACACGGCAGTACCAGATGGTCCAGCGAGTGGACGCGACACCGGTGGTCCAGCCGGCACTGACGAGTGGCCCTGGCACCCCGAGAGCCCTTTCAAGAGGAGCTGGAACGCATGGAACGGGGAGACATGACCCAAAAGGTCAATTAGCCAACGAACTGGGTGAGTCCCCTCGTCCTTGTACTGAAAACGGACGGGAACTACGCGTTTGCATGAACCCCAGACGCATTAACCATTGTCTGAAGCGCGAACAGTACCAGATACCAACATCGAGGCCGAACTAGCAGGTGCCAGATATTTTTCCCGCCTCGAGCGCACACCAGCTCGGAGCACGTGGAGCAAAGGCTCGCGCTTCAATCCCCACCCTTGCCCGTTTCGATCTGGATGAGCATCGTACCGGCGTGCGGTCGTGTATCACCACGTACACTTCATCTGTGGCCACCTAGGGAGCCACCTATAGTCAGACACCATACCTTGTCACGGTAAATTTCGGGGCCGCTCTGCACCAACAGCCTGCTCTGCTGTCCTTTAGGTGGCTCAAAATTTGCCGTGACAAGTTGGATCTGCTGGCCTGTTTTTTAGCTGGCCCGTTTTCTAGCTGGCTCATTTTCTCTAGCTTACCTGTTTTCTATGTGGCCCGGTTTCTGCTGCTGTAAATGCCGTCGTCCACCTCCGCAGAGTATCTCGGAGGGTCCAGGACTGTGATGCACGAAGAAAGCCAGGCAAATGTGAAGTACAGGAAAATTTCACTGTGTACGCAGCGACGTGGCACTGAGCCTGACATCTTCTTGTAAGAGGTCATGCATAGACACGTCTCAACTTTATTTTTGAGTCGCAAATATATTGGAAAATCATTACTGCTGAATTTAGAAGATTTTAGCGATTCACTTCCCGAGTGCTCTAGGGAGAGCAAATATACAGGAATTGTTTCAAGGACAAGGCTGATGGTTTCAAAAAACATTTAAAAGAACAGTGGGTCCGCAGGTAAACAATCCATTTATTTGTTTACCTGATGCACAGTTGAAGATACAGGTGGTGCTTTGCTTGGGCAACACCGCATTCAAACAATAAACTAGAAAAGTATATGAAAACTTGTGTCACTTGCTGAAATATTGCGGGAAGCATGGGCGTTGCTTTCAGTTGACACACTTGTGAACTAGGACTCGCCGCAGTTGCAGGTGCGCTCTCCGAGCCAACTGTGTTGCAGTTCGTTGGAGCTTCGTGCCACAAAACTGTGTCCGCGGCATCGTCCGAAGGCCATTTGCCTCTTGTCATCAAGGCAAAGATGTCAAAGCGTGATTAAGAATTTTCAGCATTTCAATATGTTCATAGGGAGAAAGAACATGTATTTTATCTTAATTACGTTCTAAAATTTAGCAAACAGCTGGTTTTTAGAAAGTAGTTTGCTGGATGTTAGAGTCTACACAAATGTTGAGTCATCGGCCACAAACATGGCCGCTAACAAAACGTTTATTCGTGTTCTGCGGAAAACAAAATAAGCGAAAACAAAGTCTGCCAATTAGATAACCGCATTTGCCTTTGGGCGGCCATGCTTATGTTTCATTAAAGCTTGGGTTTGGGACAGTTGGTCCATTACTGAATGTTAAAAAAGGCGAATAAACGAGGACAATAAGAACATGGACGACAGGATAGACAAGCGCCTGTCCTTTCGTCCGCAAGCTTCTTCTTGTCCCCGTTTGTTCGCGCTTTAACCTTTTAGCTTATGTTTAGTTACTGGACGTTAAAAAGCAGCTCACGTCAAGTGAATAGAGCTTGTAGCAGCTTGCAGAGGGAACAAAAAACCAGTATATTTGACGCCACCAGAAGGAGCTGAGGCTGTCCACTTGCCAGGATCTATGCGTGTGTTCATGGTTATATCATACAGGTTGCGATGAAACACCGACTAAATCGTTTGCTCAAAACTAAGCACGTCGCACATAAACAGCTATTTTTGGTTTAATATAAAAATCATAACATTTGACGTTTGATAATTATGGTGTCAAAGATTTTAAATACTTAACTTTCTGTAATTGAAATTATATCGTCACGTATGGCAACACCTTAAGTTAAACTGCGTCAAATATTGTAAAAAAATAGTTCGACTTTTTCAAAAATATTGTTTAATACATTTCCTAAATCTGTTAGCTTCAATAAAGCTTATTCTAGAGTGTCACCAAACGTTATACTGCATTACTTAAGATGTAGGAAGTGGCGAGTCAGGTATACCTGATGTAAAAGCCTGAAAATGTGTAACTTATAATTCAAGTGCAGTTGCACCGCCACAAATCTTTCTTTTTTTTTTTATAAATAGTCCAAATTCGGACCAAACTTTGTGCCTGAAATAAGATCTAACATGTATACTTTACTACATCATGAGCACAAACTTATAAAGAATTGCAAGGTTTCAGTGTAAGATGGGGGAACAGTGACAGTTGTGGAAAGAAGCCATATCCGGAGACAGACACCGAGCATATTCTTCGCTCGGGCGTGCGTAGAACGCCTGCCTGCCTTCTGCTTCCGGGAGCGCGTACCGATTGCAAAGCTCAACATGCTTTAAAGCAATCAGTGTGGCACCTCTTCATTGCGGACAGCGGCGGGTCGTCGTAGGCTGCGACGCGTGGGCGGAGACTGTCTTCACATGTCACGCTTTGACGTCTAGCACAGGGACGCGAGTCTCCCCTGAAGGCTCATTTACACAGAAAGAACGTTTCGGCTGACGTTAACGGGCGCGTGAGCAAGAAGGTACGCACAAGGACAAACTTAGTGTATTGTAGATGTTGTATTCATCATCAGACTATAGTATACAAAGTTCATTGTGGCCGTCCTCCTCTTGCTCCAACGCGATCGTCGACGCCGGCCGAGACGCGCACGACTCTATACCTCGGACGGCAAGTTGATAAGGCGCTGCATATGCCATGCTTTTCCCATCGGCGGACCTCTGGCAAGAAAAAGCACCCCCCTATAAACTATTTACACCTTGTCGCGGGAAAATGCTGGTGGCCACCGTTGGAGTGTATTACAACTGGCTAGCTTTATCTGCCTTCATTACCATAGGCAAACCGTAGCGGCTGCGACGACTCCGAGAACTTTAAAAAATTGTCACCCTCCACGAGTGCTTGTGCGCATCCGAGCCGACGTCAGACGCGAAGAGTCCGCGCTGTAGCTTGTAGGCGTCCATGCTAAGGTGAAGTGAAGTAAACCTGTTTTTCGCTTTCCACCGGCGACGCCAGGCCGGTATCCAAATAATATGAAAAGAGGTGATTTCAAACGTGCCTGTAGTACAAAAAATATGGTGTATAGATACCCGTATCATCCAGGAGAGGTCCAGTCCTCTGTTAACGAGAACAAAGTTACTAGTTAGGAGCCCTTTCAACACTTGGCCTATTCCGTTATTAGCCAGTGAGCTACATAATTACCCAGTCGGTTATGCCGAAGAGGACTGTGCCCGCAGTAATAGCACCAGCAAAGCTGGCCGGAGAAGTGGTGACGTGCTGGTCGTGCCGCCAGATCAGCAGGCCCTGTGAAGCCATCGAATTTACGTCTACCGCGATACACCGCCCGCTTCCATATCCTTCTTCGACGCATGCTGAAGAACTAACTCACTGTCCTGCGGCCTTTTCGGCGCAGACTCTAACATAGGCTTCCATCACCATGATAAGAAAACAAACGTCACCTGCGGATGCTTCTGATTAGATTCGTACTTCGTACGTTCAAAAGTCGTCGTCCGGCACAACGAGAGCAGAAATGTGCTGGCTGCGCTCGCGGGCACGCTGGGTGGCCGCAACCGCAGCCATCTAGCGGAAAGCAGAGCTCCTTTTTTCAATCCATTACGTGTATAGCCGGGCCTGTTTTTTGCCGCCCTGCACAAACGGGCCGCCAAAATTACAGGCCAACATGGTCACCTCTATATAGCTATCTGCGCCATCAAAGATGGAGGGGGCGAACAGCAGCCGTGACGCCGAAGGCCTGCAACTTGACGGGCCGGATCAGTTCGCGGCTAAGTCCTTAGGGTCGTTGAACGTCACGGCTAT
>JAZHYW010013557.1:0-61905 GCA_037355805.1 Ixodes ricinus | reverse complement strand
TTAGAAAACATAATAAGCTAGGTTATAAACATAATTTAATATGCAATAGAAAAAATCTAGCAGTGACCGTTAGCTTTAGAAGTTCGTTGCCCTGACCGAAGCCATGTTTTTAAATGTCGGCGGTCGCGTTGTCGGTGTTGCTGTTCTGCGAATTTCTCTTTCTTAGTACATTTCCCTTTCGGTTGGATCCTCGTTTGGCGTTTTAATGTCACGCGAGTTACCGAATCACGCTAGGGATGTGTTCTAAATAGGCCTGCTCAGGCAAGAAGCCAAAAAAGCCGGGGACTCGCTTCGCCGTTCGAGATTCCGGGATTCCGCTTCAAGTTGGTTGCTGGTGAGTGCAAACATTTCTTAAAGTGCTCGTGCTGTCCTTCGCGTCAGGCCATGGCACGATCGTCTTTTCTCCAACGCAGTGTATGTGACTCGGTTAATTTCTTAGGCACGTCGGACGTGACTTGTAAAACGGTCGAACGTAATGGATTGCTTGTTCACGCATGATTTCGCAACCTCCACGTATTCAAGCTTTCACACCACTTTACTGGAAAAAATATAAATATCGTGGCAAATGACGCGAATCAGGACCGAACCTGGGATTTGGTAATCTGTAAAACCATAAAAGAGAAGTCGGCATCATAGTATAGCATATAAGAAAAAAACCGCAACATTATAAAAAGTGAATTCACCAGTTATATATTTGCCAACAGGCTAAGCAAGTTGACTGGGTACATTGAACATAATTCTGAATTGACTAGTCAGATGGATGTACCTCGAAAGGAATTAACGGGAAGGCACCTCTAAAAAAGCGTTGCTCAAACATGCCAGTTTCCTGGACTCACACCTGTCTTCTGTCTCTCCTCAGGATACCCTGTGGGTATGGCAACATCTGGCACCTGTCGTTCAGCATGCGTCGAGACCCCCTCCATCAAGCTCCAGACATACTTTATCTCCACTTGGCATGTCATGCAGTAAGACCCATAGTACTTCTAATTTAGAAGTATACACAAACTCATCTCTGTGACATCACGGCGCGGTGGTGGCGCGTCGGTCGCACTTCCGATCTGGGGCTGTGGGCAGAAGTCCCCATGCCAGACGTGTATTCCTGCGTTGTTTTGAAAGGAACACGACAAAAACCTGCCTTCTCGTCAAAAGGCCGCGACTCGGGTTGTACCAAAAGTGTCAAGAAAGGTTTGAAGGTCAGTTTTCACGTGCTCGGTTCGTCCAAGAATCTGGATATGTGCCGTGAAAAGGGAAAAGCAGACGCCTTCGGACAACGATTGCTTGGGTGGGAAGCACTTTGGGTTGAATTCACGGATACTTGTGGTCATCAGATTTATTTGTTTTGTTCCAACATGAACGCCAGAAAACCGTCAAGTTGTGCGGACCACCTGCGGACTACGTTCAGTGCGTCAAGTTCAAACGGCCGCCTTATTGTTTGAACTGTCGTCTGCTCCTTCAAACGTTTCTGCTTGTCGTCTGCTCTCTTAGACGACGCCGGTCTGTAGACCAAATGTTGGCCCGGTACTCGTGATAAGAAAGAAGTAAGTGCAGGCCTCAAAAGACTTAAATTTGAAGGTTGGTAAGCAGGCTCGATGTAAACAGTAGATACAGGGAGATGTTGATCATTGTTACCAGTGACCATCACCGACTTGTTATGCCTAATTCAGTTGGTCCGATTCTGCTTGCGATTTTCAGTATCGACGTCGACCATCTCGGCTACGGTGCACGCTTTTGCAGCCTGAGCGGCGTCGCGACTGAAAATTCCGAGCGAAATCTCATCATGCGAATCAGGCTTTAGCGTACATTCTTCTGCGGCGTCCACGCGGAATGAATCACCACATGTCACATCATTCACGCAAAGTTTTGCGGTGTAACGAGCCTCGGTAATTTCGCTGACGCCGCTCAAGATAGTCAGACATCGCCAGGAAGACGTAGAACGAACAATTGGAACGCGAAAAAGGGCAGGGGGACTCACACTGACGCCGACAACATCGCATTTCAATGGTGTGTTTATGGGCGACGGCGAGCTTCTTGCCCACACCCCCATCGCGCATGCGCGGCGCCGGAGGCGTCCGCTAGGGGCGCTCCAGGCGCTCCGGTTTGTTTGTGAACATGAGTTGGTGTATAAGGTGTGCCTCACTTCGTCCATTCACTGTATGCTGTTCCTCTCTTGTTGCAGTATGATGGTTCCTCGGAGAATTAAAGAGAATACCACGAGGGCGACAGACGTGTGGAGGCAAGCTGCAAGGGCCGCACACCAGAGACAAGGACCATCAGTAATCAGGGGGATAAAGTGAGAAAACTCAAGAGGCACCTCATCATCTGGGCCACAAGAAGAAAATCGGAGACCGTATGCTGGGAAATTTGTCGACCCTCATCCTTGGGTGGCATGAGCATTTTCTGGTCATATTCGTACGTGAAGTGAACTGTTACTGGAACTAGGTCGACTCATCCTTCTGCAGCTTACAGGGCGTTGCAAAAACTACGGCACCAGCGAGATAACCGGAACATTTGGCTGAGGGACGGGACAACATATTGTGGGAGTATACTCCTCCTACGGAGAGCTCTCGCAAAACTTGCTTCGTTGCTCTGATTAACTCCACAGGGCGGCAGCGTTTTTGTCTTCGTAAAATTAGGCTGAAACAGATTATAGCTGTAATGTGGCCACCGAAATTGACATTGCGGCATAACATTCCTCATGAGGGTTCTGGCATCTATCCTATGATCTCTTATGCAATTATGAATGTCGCAGCCACAAGTGCCCACTTGACAATAATCTGCAACTTGTCATAAGACAAACTGCGTAAATGGTTGGGTAGCGGCAGTTCTGCCTATCTGGGAAAAAACAGTGGCTGGGAGGGCTCTCTTCTTCATCATCATCTGTCTCTGGGAGGGCTGTCTTGAAAACCCCTTTCAAGTCATTAGTCTGAAAGGGAGTTTCTGGAATACCGCTGACACATAGTAATTTCTGGCATCTATGAGACACTTGAGAAGGAAAACTTTATGCAGTTGCAACCTGCGAACCAGGTTGCAAACTGTGAGGACGTCTTAGATCAAGTGCTGTTTTGTACGAGTGGTCTCAGCATTGGGCATGCAAGCTGTGGAGTAGTTCTGGCAATTGGAACTTCAAGCCCCTGAATACTAGAACTGTTCCCATCAGCACGACAACCACAGCTGATTGTCGTGCCAGTAGACCTCATTCTGAAGTCATCAAAAGAAAACAACAATAACCAGTTGCTGCCATCATGTTGTGTTAGCCAGTGGTCAAGAACAAGACCTTTTCTCTCTTGAGCTTGAACAAAGTGTTCTTTAATTAGTTTTCTCAAAGCCCCTTTGGCACGCAATGGCACACATAACCTAGCTCAGTGAACACCCTACCCGTTAGTAGTGTTTCCAGTTTGTGCTAAATCATGAAAAGAGCCCTTGAAGAATAAGGTAGTGCTGTGAAGAAGTAAATTTTTAATTCCTCATACCGGAGATTCCCATCTGTTGGAGTTCGGATAGGAGCAAGCCGTGGTCTGCGCTGTTAAAAGCCTTTATGAAGTCTAACTGGACAATCTCGCACGGAGTTTGGTTGTCGAGGCTAGTGCTGAGTGCATGGGTGAAAGCTGCAAGGGCCAATTCGCAGCTCCTGCCG
Organism: Ixodes ricinus; assembly: GCA_037355805.1. Lineage (NCBI taxonomy): Eukaryota > Metazoa > Arthropoda > Arachnida > Ixodida > Ixodidae > Ixodes > Ixodes ricinus. The sequence goes on along the minus strand of JAZHYW010013557.1, from coordinate 58,271 downwards.
GGGCGGAAACCGTATTGGTGGGGGCTAGGGAAGTTCGATAGCTCAAGGTGGGCTAAGAGTCGCTTGTTAATGACCCTCTCCATTGTTTGGCAAACGATGGACGTTATGGAGATTGGTCGGTATGAGTGGATGTCAGATTTGAGGGGGCACCGTGTCCCTTTTTGAGAGGCGTTACTGACGCAACTTTCCAGGATTTAGGAACAGAGCTGTGGGAGAGAAAATCGTTGAGGAGGCGAGTGAGGACGGGGGAGATACGGCCAGCACAGGATTTAAGCAATGCGGGGTGGAGGCTGTCTGGTGCAGGGCGTTGAGAGGAGTTGATGCAGGCAAGGGCTTTGTACGTTTCACTTTGAAGAATGACTATGGAAGAGAGTGTGGTTGCTGGTGTGGCCTCGACTGGCAGAGTTGTGGGTTGGGTGGGACAAAGGTTAGGTGCGGTAGGGTCGAGTAATGCTGCAGCCTGAGAAAAGTGGTAAAAGAAGAGCTCTGCTATGTCGTCAAGATTGGATTAGGGCCTGCCGTGATGTGTGAAGACCGGCGCATGGAACGTTTCTTTTTTATAGTGAAAACATGTTCAAGAGTTTGGGCTGGCAGGTTGATTTTGCTCCTAGTTGCTGTAGGTAATCGTTATGGTAATATGGATGAGATGCTTGACTTCGGTACGTGCTTGGTGGGCTTGGTTAAGATGAGTGGGATTTAGAGGCGCTTTTCTGAATAGCAAGTGTTTACGTCTGAATAAGACTGCAATCTCCTTTGTCATCCATGGAAGGCTGCCGTGCCTCCTGAATTGCTGATATGTTGAGCGAGAGGTCGTCGGCCTCGTCAGCCGATGGGTGATCAAACACGATTGACCAGGAAGCGAGGTCGATGAGATGATTGAGATGAGGGGAATCGGTTTTTGAGAACTGCTGGAACTTCTTGGCTTGATGACTTCGCCTAGGGGCTGAGCAATGGATATTGGTGAGGCGAGCACTGCGATCACTGCCTGGTAGGCTGGATTTCAATGTGCAGCAGTAGGATCAAGGTGGGATTATTGGTGCAGACGAGGTCGAGGAATGTGGCGTTGCTGTTTTCAGAAATGTAGAATGGGGCGTCATGAAGTTGGGTGAGGCCAGCAGTTTCCAGTACGTCTAACAGCATGTCATCGAGTGGATCAGATGAACGGTGCAGAGTACCTGCTGGGGTCGACGCGCTGTAGGCTCTCTTGGAGGAGGGCGTACGATTGTTCACGGAGGGAGGGTGAGCAGTAGGTAGACACCAGAAGAAGCTGTCCATGTTTGCAAAATACCTCGACAAAGATGGCTTCTAGACCCGGAGGGGTGAGGTGGTCGAGACGTTGGCAGGGCAGGTGTTTTGGCATGGCGAGGACGGACGCCTTCGCCCCAAGGAGGGACAGTCTTGCTGGAATAAAGAGAATTGTGCGAGATTGATTATTGCCCATTAGTTTCCCACCGAAGACAGGCGTCCAGCCATGTCTCGCACGCAGCTAATATTGTATTCGGGAAAGATTACTTCAGTGCTTTAAAGTCAGGAAGGTTGTTCTTTAGGAAGCAAACGTTGGAAAACCAAACGTGATTGGAGTCTGTAGATACCAATCGCGCACTTTTCGCACAACAACTATGCCAAGCGCAGAGTTGTCGTGCGAACGGTGATTGCTGCCGATGTCGTCGCTCGCCGGAGGGGATCGGAGAAGTACTTGGTAGAGCTGGGGATGATGGTCGGGTACGCAGGGGCTCCGTGCTCCTTAGGGGATGGAAAGAGGTCATCGGCGAGGGGTGGGAGCTGGCACGCCGCACAGAGCCACTCGGTTGACAATGAGGAGAGGCGTCTATACAAAGCGAGCGATACATCTTCGCATTTCTGGTGGAACCACAAATCACAACCGTCGCATTGGAGGGTGGCAACATTGTCGAACACAGACCGGGAACAGCAGGGGCAGGTGGGACGTGAGCCGGAGTTTGAAGGTACATCACCAGTTATCAGCAATAACGGGATTAGGTTAGGTTGTTGGCGAGGGTGATGAGTGAAGAATGCTCAGCCAGGAGGTTGTTTCCATGGACGACAATGTTCGATGGTGATGCTGAAGTCAGAAAGTGGCATTCTAGGTGCTTACGGTTTGTCGATGATAGGTGATATTTCTATCGAAGGGCCAGCAGCCCCGTTAGGCAGATCAGGAGACGGAGAGTTGTAAAGGCGCGCTGTCATCGAACCTAACATCTAAACATTGTGCTGAAGAAATTGATTGGCTATAGATCCAACATACCTCGTAGAAAACTGACCTGGGGGCTATGTTCGACAAATGTTTTGTTTCTCCTAAGAAGTAATGGAAGTGACGATATCGCGTCTGGTTAGAGGCTCAAATGACAAAAGAGGGAACTTTCGTCATTTGAGCCTCTAACCAATCAGACGCAATATTGTCACTTCCCTCACTTCCGCTTCTTTTTAGGAGAAACGAAACATTTGTTGAACATAGCCCCCAGGTGTGTTGAACATTCATATTGGGGGGGGGGGGAAAGGACGGGCAGGTTAAATGCACCTCCAAACACAGCTTTATTGCACCTCCAAACAGCTTTATTTTTAACCACATTAGCCTGTAGTTAATGTTAAAGCAACTGGTTTGTAATCGCACTCGTTATGTAAAACAATGCGCGTCTGTGCAGTTTTTCTTTTTTTCATGGTTTATGAATAGCAGTTTTGAAATGCCTTTACCGCGACTTTACCTCTATACTTCGTCTCACCTCAGTATGGACTATTGTTAGCCGCGCGTGCTAAAAGCGCGAGCTAGTTGCTTCGAATGAAGCCTCGGCGGCTGAACGAGCGCTCGCGCTAGCACAGCATTCGCGGTTAGTCCATGCTAAGGTGAGACGCAGTATACCTGTTCAGACTATGTTTATTGATCTTCGGTTCATCATTTTTTATGCACCTATACTTCGTTTCAGCTTGGGTCCAGACGCAGCCGATGCTACAAGCACGAGCGTGTGGCCCTGAACAGTGCCTGTACTGCACGAACGCGCGTGCTTGGCAGGGACGCTGGAAGCCCCGAGCTCGCGCTTGTAGCATCGGCTGCGTCTGGACCCAAGCTGAAACGAAGTATAGCTTGAAGGCTCACATTCAAACTGTTTGTACCACCGTGTCTGTTCGCTAATACCCGTCAGCAACCGCATCATTGCATGCTGTTTGTAACGTTTTCGTATTAATTGTACTATGTAGAGCGAAAATAAACAGTTGCCTGCTTGAAATAACTCTTGTGTGAATAAATTACCTGTGATTGTCGACCAGTGGTGTGCACGTCACAATAAAGCGAAAACGCAACGCAAGCGGACGCGAGACGCGGGTAAACAAAATGCCATGGGGGCCGCCATTTTGAAAAGCAAAACAATAAAAACGAAACATAAAAAGTGGTTAGTTACCCCATCCGTGGTGAGAGGGCGCTTTTACGAGTTTAAATATTTGTTTGAGGAACTTTCGCTTTTTTTTATTTATTTGGTTATCAATATAATTTATATTGTGTTAATAATATATGATGAGTTTAGTTCTACATTGTCCTTTTATTACCACAAGGCCCTCGATCACGTGGTTTGCGATTACCAAAGGCTTATTCTACAGTGGGCAAACTGTGTATGATAAACTGTGCTCCCAACCTCCCGTTCCAAAAGAGAAAAGAGAGAAGCAGTCGACGTCAAAAGAGCCCATTAGCCGCGCCGCTAAGTCGACTGCGAGGCAGCAGCTAAGAGACGGTAACACGTCGTCGTAGACCGAGCCGGCCAAGCAGCGCGAGGTTAGGAGCGTTGGCCCTGTCGCCCAGGGCTTAAAACCCGAACCCCTTGGGCGTCGTCGCTTTCCTTTCGTCTTGCTCGCTTACACACGTCCTTTCTCGCAGTTGTACATCCGACGTGATTTCCCATCGAGGAGCGCGCCCCGCCCGCGCCTCTATGCCGCTTGCTACAGCGCCGCGTCCTGGCGCCATGTTGTCCCTCAGCGGGGCTGGCGATGACACGCGGCTCGGGGCGTGCGACAAGAGCGGGGAGAGCCTCGAGAAGGGCGTGTACGCTCTCGTGACGCGCTATGCGTGTCTCGCGTTACGTGAGGCGTGCCCTCGAATGTTGGCTGTTATGTGCTCAGGTCCGGGCCCTTTGAAATTCGCCAACACGAACATTCTAACGAAAGCAGCCAGAAAGAAGCGACTAATCGCGATGGGGAAATAATAAACAGGCAGTCGCCGTTTGACGGTGGACAAGTCGAAATATGACGTACTTGGTCTGGGCGACAAGGAATGTCCAAGCATACCTACAATTTAAAGAAAAATGATAGCTGGGAAAAAAAATAGAGGTAATTGTACGAACACCTCGAATTTAGCACGTTCTAATGGGCAAATAAAGTGATATGGTATTTTGATCCAGCTCAGCTACGTCAAAATTCAACTGGACGGTCGTCGCGAGATGACGGTCTATGTGATACATTTTAAATATCTCTCTCTCCCCCATCTTCTCACCCCAGGTTTCATACTTGGGTAGTAATTCAATTACAGTAATTGAATTACTGTCATTTAATTACTTTTCCTGGTAATTTGCAATTATAATTAATTACTTTTAGCTAAAAGGAATTGTGATTGTAATTTAATTACTTTCTAGCATCTGTAATTGTAAAATTTCAGGCACAATTACAATTACTTTGCAAGATTGTGCGGCGCCGGCGTTTTTCCTCCCTGACCACGGGGACGACAGTACAGCCCGATCGACAAGGGAGAGAGAGTATCCCGCATCCCAACCTGCTCAAAAGGAGCGAAAGGAGGAATGGAAAAGAAGGGCTGGAATAGAACGGAATGGACGGTTTTGTAGACTGTAAAACGATTTAATGGAAAATTTGAGAAATAATTTGATAAATGAGGGCTACATTCACGTAGGTTTTCGTTCCTGTTGCAGTTGAAATCCGTCTCTTCGTCTCGTTCGCTTCATGTTGCTGTGTTCCTAAGGCTCTCCCTTAAGGCCCGTTCACACAGTTGCGTTCGGAGCGACCACTGCGCTTACGAACGAATGCAACCGGTTGGAACGACGAGTTACCATAGCAACGAAGCGCCAAACGGTCGTTTCGTTCGTGTTCGTTCGCAACGCAAGGAGTTGAGCCGGGCTGAACTTTTTCTTACGTTCGGGAACGACGGGAGCGACAGGCCAATCACAGGTCGAGGAGAGCTCGGTCGCGCGCGTTGCATGCCGGTCGTGCCAGGCTCCTTCAGTCCGCAAACATGGCGTCGGTGGTGATCGTCGACGTGGACGGCGTGGTGGAAACTTCTCATCGTTCCCCGTAAAAGCGCTATCCTTGACTGTGAATTTTCGTCGTGTGTCGCTATGATAACCCAGCACGTACTAGAAGGGAAGATCCACCTCCTCGTGCGGCGATCTCGTGGCGGCACTCTCAAGACAGCAGAAACGCCCGTGCCGTCGTTTGTTTACTTCGTACTACAGTGGTGCTTTCTTAGCATTCGTGTCCTCGAACATCGCCCGGATTTCTTTTTTGGCGCATTCCATGCGTGTGCTCAAGTTCAAGGTATTACTGGTGCGTACCGTATAAAGGATGCGAATTTTCACGCGTTTTCATCACCCGAGAAAGGTGATTAGTGTTAGCAATCCTGAACGCTCGCAACGTCTATCTGATCCCGAAATTATATTTCTACGTTGCTGTATCGCTGCTAAAATTACATCGTCTTTTATGATCGTAGAAAAGGCGTGTGGCGAGATTTGTACTGTTGGCAAAGTCGTGTATTAAAGTCGTGATTCTGCAAGACGACGTACTGCATCTTTTTCTTTCTTTAATGCACTACCCTGCAAGCGTATACTGAACAAAAAAAAATAGAGTTTAAGGTCATAGAAGACGGTATGTCTATTTACTGTTACGCAAGTGAGTGGCAGCGCGTCCCATTCTTTTTAGAGGCACCGCTGAAACAGCTGACGGCGGCGGAGAGGCGGTCGCCGTGCTGCCGACCCGCTGCGCTTGTGGCAGTGGTTGAGTGTACGCGCGGCGCAGAGCGGTCGCTCTGGTCACAACGGACGCAGTCGTGAATAACGGGTTCGATTCAGATGTCTGATCCAGCCTTTACACAGCTATTGTAGGCGCACAGCAGATCTTCGTGACTGTACGCCGTAGCCGACACCTCCGGCTGTTCCGGTGAGGACTTCGCGTCGGGCTGGAAACCGTCCGCCATGTTTGTAAGCGTAGCTGGGTTGCTTACTATTGGCTAGAAGCAAGAGCTGAAGCTCGTTTCTCATTGGCTGTTGATTTGTTTGGTTGCATGCGGTTCCATGTGTGTGTACACGTCGCGTACAGTTGTCGTTGAAGTCGGAGCGGTTGCATTCGTTCGTAAGCATAGTGGTCGCTCCGAACGCAAGTGTGTGAACGGGCCTTCAGTTCTCATTCCCATCAGGGGGCATCGGGGTTCGAAGTCAAGCAGGTTGGGCTCCGATGACAACATCCGGTCGAGGCGTGGAGGTTCGAGGTTCTCGTTACGGTTCTCCTTACGAGTCTTCGTCGCTAGCATATTCGCTTACATATTTCAGTGAAGGTTGGGGAATTTTATTGTCCATGAAATTATTCACTTTTCTTTAGGAGTTCTTCACGTCCCTCTTCTCTAGCTCGTCTGTTGGTACCACTTACAGTAAGTTGTGCTACTCTAACATCGAGGCGAAGAAGCAGCAGGACTCACCCCACCTTACTTCCAACCGTTCTTGCTACACTGCTTTTCCGTCTCCAAAACCTCGTCTGCCTTTTTGCATACATTTTCATTATTAACTGTTTGCTCCAACCCCTAACCCTTTCAACCGTTTGTCAACCTGATTAGACGAGATTCAAAAACTTTACAAACCGCGGTTTAAAACTGTCCAGAGATTGTTTTAAGATAAAATAAAAATATAAAATAATTTATTTTTATTTTTTGAGAATATAAGACTGCAGGAGTTCATTACTCCAAACTGTTAAGTTCTTTAATTCATTTAAGAAATTTAGTAAAAGAAAAGTACAACGTGACATTTATGCAGCGGCCATATAACTCGTTTAAAGTTATATGGCCCAAGGTGGGTAGCTCTCAGAAATAAGTAATTGTAAAGTAATTGCATTACTTTTTAAAAGTAATTTGTAATTGTAATTAATTACTTTTCACATAGTAGTAATTGTAATTGTAGTTAAACTACTTCTGGAGCGAGACAATTGTAATTGAGTTACATTATGAAAGTAATTTACCCATATGCCAGGTTTCCCCTCTCTCGCTTGCTGCTGCTTGTCCTTGATTTCTTTTTCCGAACCCGACTCCCGCGTCTGAATTCCTCGAAATATTTTAAGTAAATCAAGTAATCCCCATTGGTACGACGATTATATCGTTCAGACCGGCGGGTATATGACTGAGTAATTGCACTCTGAGGACTCTCAAGATTTTCCCCACATACAAACACGACTTTGTTTTGTGGTTGAGGATAGTTCTATTTTTTTGTTTCCCGCTTATGCGGAGAGCGAGTTCGTCTGCTCCTTTTGCAGGGATTGTGGTCACGTCAGAACGCCGAGCTCTGATTGGCTCTGGTTGAAGGATAGTGGGTACAGCTCAAAGCAAGCTGCCTTGAGCTCTACCCACCATTCTTCATTCAGAGCCAATCAGAGCTGAGTGTTCTGAGGTCGACACGACCCCATGCAAAAGTAGCAGACGAACTTGCTCTCCGCACTGGAATGCGAGTGATCAGCTTTTCGCTCGGGTCATGCGGGGATTTTCAGAGGCGGGAGTGGGTATTGCACGATCGGGTAACACCGGTTTCGGACGGCGGGTGCAGCTAGGACACGGCAAAGCACGGTCGACTGCGACCGGAATCGGCGCGGGGAAACGCACACGCGCGAAGAAGCGAACGACGCGCCGTCGTCCAGGAGGGGGCTCCAGCCACGCCGCCGCATGCCCAATCTGCCTCGCGTTCTGCGTCGGGGCGAGCGCTCCCAGTCGTCGCTGGGAGACGGCTCGCGAAGCGCGAGGCTTTGCTACGCGGACAACTGAGGATTGAATTCGCGGCGGCGCCCCACGACGCTGGGCTTAGGGGCGTCGAGTGCGACGCATTCAGAAGTGCTATTTCGCACAAGCCGATGCATTTACGCGAAGCAATTTGGTACAACGGGCAAATAGTCTCGTAATTTTACGGCTATGCGAAGGAAACTATCGCACGTAAAGCGCCGTTCACACTCTTGCGACCGAGTACAACCGAGAGAGACCAGACCGGTTTTTAGGACCGGATGCGCTATACAGCGGAGCTGGTCCTAAGAGATCGCAAGAGGCCTAAAAACTCTGGTCTCTCGTCGCAAGCGTGTGAGAATGTCGCTACTTCTAGGTTTAACTGCGCTCGAGGACGTCAAATGCTCTGAACACAAATGCTTTTAAACAGAACGATTATTATTTCTCGTTTCCGATGCATTACTAAAATCGAAACCATGCAACAACAAAAAGAAAAAAGAAAAAAATCTCTTTTTTTATTATTGTGCAAAAAAAGTACAATCTTTTTAGCCTTTTTTCGCTGCAACCACAGTTACTGAATTTCGAGTGCCATGTCACCTGTCCGAGACACGGAACTGCAGTAAGCACCCTTACCACGTCCTGCAGTCGCCTGCCAAACAATATTTGCCCCTTTTCCCCTCAGAACCCTCCTCACCAGGGACTGAGCTAAATATAACTGACTGAGCGGTAGTGTTATGAGTGCTACAAAGTAACTAGAGGCTGGTATTTTTAATGTTCCAACAGATTCACGTGTACAGATGGAGCGTTGCCCTCACAAAAATGTTTCAAGCAGTCTATAGAAATCGTGTCTACATTTTAATGACTCTAAACTTCCTGTCTACTCACGTCGTATCTACGATTTTCAATGGACTTTCTAAAGGCTTTCTTTCAACCGAAGTCTATAAAGTACAGACGACAGAAATGCTTCAGAGTTTCTATCACCATGTCTCAATAGACTTTTTGCCACCATATTTCTATAGAATTTCTATATACTAGAATCGCCAGAATAATAAGATGCGTTGCGGAGAAGCGACATCACACGAAGTTGGAGCCTCCTTCTGGAGGCTTCTTTTTCACCTGTGTCAAATAACTATCGCCCCTTGCAATGCTTTATAGTCGGAGATACAGTTAACCAACCCTTACAAACCACAATTCGTATAAATTGTGTGCAAAAAAAAATCTACGAATTTGTAATTTTTTTTTTTTGGAATGGTCCTCGTTTAAGTGACAGTTTTGCAAATGTAGGGTACATACGAGGGGCGTTCATAAAGTTCGTATTATTGTCACGAAGGAATAGAGATTCAGCAATCAAACTCGAGTAGAAGTTGAGGCTTTCTCTACATGTTCGCCACCAAAAGTTACCCACTTTTTCCAGCGATGCACCACATGCCGGAGGCCATTGTTATAGAACTCCTCGTCTTGAGTGTTCAGGAATCGCTCCACTTGAGCAATCACTTGGTCGCCGTCCTTGAAATGCTTTCCTCTTATTTGGCCACAGAATTTCTATATACTAGAATCGCCAGAATAATAAGATGCGTTGCGGAGAAGCGACATCACACGAAGTTGGAGCCTCCTTCTGGAGGCTTCTTTTTTCACCTGTGTCAAATAACTATCGCCCCTTGCAATGCTTTATAGTCGGAGATACAGTTAACCAACCCTTACAAACCACAATTCGTATAAATTGTGTGCAAAAAAAAAATCTACGAATTTGTAATTTTTTTTTTGAATGGTCCTCGTTTAAGTGACAGTTTTGCAAATGTAGGGTACATACGAGGGGCGTTCATAAAGTTCGTATTATTGTCACGAAGGAATAGAGATTCAGCAATCAAACTCGAGTAGAAGTTGAGGCTTTCTCTACATGTTTGCCACCAAAAGTTACCCACTTTTTCCAGCGATGCACCACATGCCGGAGGCCATTGTTATAGAACTCCTCGTCTCGAGTGTTCAGGAATCGCTCCACTTGAGCAATCACTTGGTCGCCGTCCTTGAAATGCTTTCCTCTTATTTGGCCACAGAATTTCTATATACTAGAATCGCCAGAATAATAAGATGCGTTGCGGAGAAGCGACATCACACGAAGTTGGAGCCTCCTTCTGGAGGCTTCTTTTTCACCTGTGTCAAATAACTATCGCCCCTTGCAATGCTTTATAGTCGGAGATACAGTTAACCAACCCTTACAAACCACAATTCGTATAAATTGTGTGCAAAAAAAAATCTACGAATTTGTAATTTTTTTTTTTGAATGGTCCTCGTTTAAGTGACAGTTTTGCAAATGTAGGGTACATACGAGGGGCGTTCATAAAGTTCGTATTATTGTCACGAAGGAATAGAGATTCAGCAATCAAACTCGAGTAGAAGTTGAGGCTTTCTCTACATGTTCGCCACCAAAAGTTACCCACTTTTTCCAGCGATGCACCACATACCGGAGGCCATTGTTATAGAACTCCTCGTCTTGAGTGTTCAGAGTCGCTCCACTTGAGCAATCACTTGGTCGCCGTCCTTGAAATGCTTTCCTCTTATTTGGCCACAGAATTTCTATATACTAGAATCGCCAGAATAATAAGATGCGTTGCGGAGAAGCGACATCACACGAAGTTGGAGCCTCCTTCTGGAGGCTTCTTTTTTCACCTGTGTCAAATAACTATCGCCCCTTGCAATGCTTTATAGTCGGAGATACAGTTAACCAACCCTTACAAACCACAATTCGTATAAATTGTGTGCAAAAAAAAAATCTACGAATTTGTAATTTTTTTTTTTTGGAATGGTCCTCGTTTAAGTGACAGTTTTGCAAATGTAGGGTACATACGAGGGGCGTTCATAAAGTTCGTATTATTGTCACGAAGGAATAGAGATTCAGCAATCAAACTCGAGTAGGAGTTGAGGCTTTCTCTACATGTTCGCCACCAAAAGTTACCCACTTTTTCCAGCGATGCACCACATGCCGGAGGCCATTGTTATAGAACTCCTCGTCTTGAGTGTTCAGGAATCGCTCCACTTGAGCAATCACTTGGTCGCCGTCCTTGAAATGCTTTCCTCTTATTTGGCCACACTAGAAGCGTCTGTGTCATTTAACCAAAGTGTCATAAACTGGGGCGTTGTCAACGAACAACGCCCCCAGACTGGAATGAATATCCTTGGCATTGCTTCCCTTCAAATGAAAAACAACGGATCACTGCATCATGGGCTAGGCACCGACGGGCGGGGCTATTTTTGTTTCGACTCCCTGGCGGCGTTCCGAGCTACTATAACATGCAATGTTCATACTGTGCGGAAACTAGAGGGACGCGCGCTCATGTTGATGCCTGTTTTGTTCCGATTTATTTACTCTTTTGTGCCGATAATACGAACTTTATGAACGCCCCTCGTATAGCTGTGGAGCAGCCAACCCTACTGAATTGCTACTGTTATGACTCAGTGCTCCATGACGCGTGTATTTGTGATGTCTGCGTATGTGCACGCGGCAAGTGTCGAGTGCATGTTTTCATGAATGTATTGTCGCGAAGTTTTGCTTGCGCGAGTGTTTAGTCTAGCTTCACTTTATGTTTCTTGCCTTCTCCGAGAGTTCTTTCCGTCTTTACGGGACGGCTGTTGGATTCCACCGGTGTCGGGGGGCCCCAAATGGGGGCGAACGTGAACGCTGTAACGCTACACTTAGTTTACAGAACCCCGCGTTGGAAACGTTCTGTCTTGTGCATGTCTGCTTTTGGGATCTTTGCTTCGGAGGTGGGTTTGCTCTGTGTATGTATAACTTCTCTTTCTACGTACGAATGTGCTTTCTATTGTTTATGACTGCTCTTGTGAGCTTTGTTTGTAATGTGTTCTCTCTCGTGTATGCGCATGTTTTTTGGAATGTTCGTATATCCTTTGGGCTCCGAGCCTTTTGATTAGTGATAAGAAAACCCCTCTTGACTGGTCCTTCCAAAACTTTGGTTGGTGGACTGGAGGACCCCAGAATGCTGCTGAACTCAATATAAGCGGCCACAAAAGGGGCACTTGGCTCCCGGATACCAAGCCCTGGACATCTCCCTGCTTCTGGAGGCCAACCTGCACGTCCGATCCCCTTCGGCTGTGGAGTCTTCCACCCGCTAACTCGCAAACTTGGGACCCCTTAGGGCTGTGGAGGAGTTCGGCTCGCCCGCATTTGTGTGGATCCTTGTTTGTCGAGTTCGGCCGTGGTCGGGGCACCCGCTGAAGGTGTGGTCGTGGAGGACGGCAGGGGAAGTCGCCAGGGATAGAAGTATTTCCCCCAAAGTGTAATTTCTGATGTGTGTATTCTAATATTTAACTTTATGCCAGTTGTTTAATAAATCTTTATTTGGACTAACCGAGCCAAGTGTAAAAGCTCCATTTCTACGCGACAGTATCATGACAAACCTCTAATTAATATTAAGATTTTAATTCTCTTTTGCGAAAAACAGATTTGTTTTTATTTGAAAGAGGATAAAAACGTTGCTAAAATCTCTATCCGTTTTCTGTACAATTTCGATCCAATCTCTATATACTAGGTTCTGCAGAGTCTACAGGAAAAAGCGGCCAAAAAGCTATCGCCAGTGAACAGAGAAGCGAATACATTTTCATTAGTATATCTGTAGCCTCTATACACTATTTTCTATAGAAATTCTGCAAGAAGTGGATGAATATTTTTCTAAAGGTAATGAAGTGTACTCCTCTTTACCAATTTAGAGTGGCATAACCTATAATCCAGAATGGCCTTTTTTGTGCGTGGACTAAACGACCACGCACAAAAAACGTGCGTGGTCGTTTTTGTGCGTGGACAAAAACGACCACGCACAATTCTGGATTATAGGTCATGCCACTCTAAATTGGTAAAGAGGAGTATAGCAGTCTCTTGTCTCGGGTCCGCCCTAAAAAAGTCCTGCGTCCACTTGATGAAGGAAAGCTTCAACGGACAGGTTAGCATATTAAAACTGTCAGGATTTCCAACAGCCATTTTGACAGAGGTGGCTAGCTCCCTGTTGAAGAAAGCTAAAGGGAGGGAGAAGAAGACTGAATTCGACAAAAAAAGAATGGTGGTCGTTCCCTATCTTCATCAGGTTTCCCATAACCTAAAATAAGTCGGAGGCCGCTATGGTGTCCCGGTTGTGTTCTCTGCCCCACAAAAAATGGGTCAGATATGTGCTAAGGTGGGCGCTGTTGCCGAAAACCGGTCAAAAAACAAATGCACCCAAAAACACGCAGTGCCGTTTGTGGCCTGTGTGTCAGGTGTGGTCTATAAGATCCCCTTGTCTTGTGGCAAGGTTTACGTTGGACAGACGGGCCGCTGCCTTAATGATAGACTTAGGGAGAATGCGTATCCACTCAGGGCTACAGTCGGCGGGCTGCTACCCGTACACTGCAGGGACTGCAAGTGCCAGCCTAATATTAGTCAAGTCACTGTTTTGGATAGGCATAGAGACAGGGTGACAAGGGAAATCATCGAAGCCTTTTTTATTTCAGAACTTGGCGGGAGATGCGTCAGCGAACCGTCAGTGGCGTTATCTGACAAAGAGTTCGGGTACCTGCGATCGACCATGACGGGCATTGTGTAAACACTGATTGGGCCTGTTGCGACATATTATGCTGATTGGTTGGCACGTTTGTGTGTGTCTGTATATTTTTATCTGATTAAGATGCTTCTTGTTTTCCTCCTTCCGAATTTGTGTAATAAACAACAGTTGTTAGTTCAGCGCCGTCCTGTCGTGTTTGTTCCTTTACTCTTGACCAAGTTTCTTTGCCGCTGTTTCTTCCCAAGATGTTCACCTCAAACCAACTAGCCCAACACGTCACATTGTTACTTTTTTAAATATGTGCGCGTTGCTCCCACCATTACGACAATGAAAGCTGGGTGCCTTTCTTTTCTAGACGTAAACAGAGCGAGTCTGCCTGCGCGCTCTCCCATCTCTACAGCGCCTTCCGACGCCACCTGAAACCCAGGTGCACTTGATCTGTGAAGTCGTCACAATAGCGGGTTCAGTCAACGCCGTCAATAAATACACAGCGTTGGAGCAGCGGCGGTCCGAGCAGCCCCACATCGACGTCTCTTCGAAGCAAGTTAGAAATGAAAAAGCGGACAGGAATCCATCAATGCCAGCAGTAGCTCGCGTGGGCTGCAACCTTCATCTACCCCCGCACCCCTCCGGGAAGCGACGATCCATCTTGCACTTTAAACGGGATACATCTCAAGCTCCTCGCTCCCGTACTCTCAGCGATAGAGAAACGTCAAAGCGAGCTAAAAAAAGTGCACACAAAAATACAAAGGAAATACGAAGAGAAAATGAAAGCATAGACGACGTAAGCCGCGCACAATCAAGGTGTTTTGTAACCCCGTAACGAGACGCCTCGGTTCTGCTGGCTGCCTGCACAATAGCGCGGCCGTAGTTCGGCGGCGTTTTAGGCCAAGACTACCGGACGACCCCGACTGACGCGCCAACTTTATCCTCCTCCCCCCCCCGGGCCGGGGTTTCGGACGGTGAGTGGGAGGAGCCGTTTTCGGGTGCGGCTGGACGTGCGCCACTGGTCCGCGAAATAAAGGGTCTTTGTTGGACGGCGCCGGAATTCGCTCCACGTCCGGGTACAGGCAACGAGCGAACGCGACGGGACAGCAAAGCGGACGCCGGCAGCGGGTCCCAATGAAATCAGGACCGACGAGGGCCGACCTGCCCCGAGCTTTCTGGGGGCTTGGGGCTTCGGCTGTTTCTAGTGGCGCCCGCGGGACGACAAACAATGGGGCGCTAAGGCGACAGTCGGTCGCCTTTCGCGAGAGGACGGAAAGACAGTAATTCGACGCTGGCGGTTTATCCTTCCCAATTTTCTTGACAGAAATCTGGAAAGGTTCGAACATAGCGGCTCTGGTGTTTGAAAAATCGTTCTATATGTGATATATCAGGGAGTTCACTTTCAAGATTCAAGAACTATAGATATACTACATTCGCAACTCCAAAGGAATAAGAACTACACAGCGGAAGTGACGTAAAAGAAAGGACCTTATAGCTACCGCCCTGTCCGAGTGTGCGGCGAAATATTTCACGGCCTGGTGGCCAAAGCGTAAATCAGAGGAAAGGGAATTAAATGCAAGCCATACCTTTGAAGTTCCGGTGTTCAATATGTTGGCACTTCTGCGTCGGTTCAATTTCAGGAGTGCCCAGGTGGCGCCTTTTTTAACCAGACGACTTACGCCCTGACGAAATTTATGAGTGTTCATTTAAGAATGTGGCGGTCGAAAATACCAACAGTGACGTCAAATGTAGCTTTACATTTTGTCAATATCAGATATACATGAGCAATGGATCCCTGGTTCTAGTCATCTAAGGACATGCCGTATAATTCCGAGAGATGCCCAGCCCCACCCCGAAAGATAGCCCACCCCCATTTTCGGCTGCTTGATTCGCTATATTGTTTTAAACGCCGAAAGATAACCCACTCCTAGTAATAGTAGTGTTGGGTTTAATGATGGCCTATGATTAAATGCGGCTAGTTAGCTATGGTGGGATATAAGCGAACGTTTTATGACTGGGAAGTACAGTCACCTTCGCTTTGTTGCCCCCCGCCAACGTAACAAGCTTGGAAGGGACACGACCTAATGATAGCAATTTTTTTAACTTTTTCTTGATTGTACACCGAAAGTTAGCCCACTCCATATTTTCACCCAATTTGCTCTTGATGTTGGTGGGCTATCTCTCGAGGTTTTACGGTAATCACATTTTACGTGGAACCGTCCTGGTGAAAAGATGCTGAACGATGGATGGCATACCGATCATACTGCTGTATACATATAATTTCATTATTTTTTTATTTCTCAGCCCGGACTCCAGATTACACAGCGCTGGAATAAATTGTGTTCGGGTTACATATATTAGTTCGAAAAGGATAAAACCGAACGTTCACCTGCACCATTCCAGATGGTGCCGGTACGGTAACCAATTTGCATTTTTATAAACTGGGGACGCTGTTTAATGGTTTTCAACTTATGGCCACAGTGCAAGAGAAGGCCATAAGGCCGAGGTGTACCTCAAAACGTCTTATTCGCATTTTGCCCTTTCTGGATTCGCCCCATTCTCATTTAAGCCTTCTCATTTGAACCTCCCCAAAACATCCAGATTGTTTTTTTTCCCCGCATTTGAACTTATTTGAATTTGGTCCCGTTCGCACTACGACCGAATGGCAGGTGGTTCCCAGACCTGCGTTGGGTCCGACGGCTCATAACGTGCGCAGCAGTCCACTTTAAGGGAAATATATAATTTGGAGTAAAGGGTAAGAAGAAGAAGAAGAGGTTTATTTAGAAAGACAGAGAGGTCGCTCCATGCAGATCGCATTAACCGGTTTTTCTGTGCTGGGGAAGGGGAATAGGGGATACCAAAGAAGGGTAACAACTCCGACTGCACCCTCCGCGGCCCGAGTTAAAGGGGGACAACACACGTAGTCACGCTCTGACACAAAAGAGCATTTCACTGTTTTGTTGACCATGCAGCGCCTGCGACGAAATCCGGACAACCCATCAAGCGGGTCCTGACCCTTGCAGCATAGCTTCTACCGGTGCGTTTTTTTTTGTTTTTTTGTTCGTTGTGTTTTTTTCATTTTTTTTACGCATTTATAATTTGTTGAGAGCTCTACGTATTCGAGGAACCATTAGCCAAACCACGGGACCAAAGCACATGTGCGTGTGTATGTGAGCGCATGCGCGTAGGCGATTTGGAAGAGGGGGGGGGCGTATTTGAAGGAGCTTCGGGGATACGCGAAGGGTGTAACGAGAATGGACCGAATGCGACGGGCCCAACTGAAAAGGACGTTTTGACAATGGTCCTTTTGAGAAGGTACAAATGACAAGTTCGAATTGAGAACAGGTTCAAATGATAATTGCCCGTAAGATCGAGCTCGTTGTTTCGGAATACGACACCCTCACTCGACCTTGCGGATTCCAATACGTAGAAAGATCACGAGCCTGTAGCGTTCAGGTGACATTTCAGCAGAGCAACGATTCCAGAATTGTACGAAATGTCTCATCGCAGATGGGCGTGCAACCTTTGATCCACGCACTCCCACAGGGTGCCACCATTACAGCGACTAGAGTCCCGCTTTAAAACGCCGGACCAGCTACTATCGGAGTACTAGAAGCGATGCAGTGCCCGCACGATCAAGCGCGACGAAAGGCAACCGCTGTCGAAGTTCGGCTTCGCTGGAGTAACACATTGAATGTGGGAAAGCCAACCCTACAGAAGTCGAGCACTGTCTTGCGAGTCACGACTGAGCTCTCTTTCCGTTTAAAGGGAAGCTTCGCTCAACCTGGCTCAACACGAACCACTTTGGGGCTACGCATGACATCTTACTGGAACGTAGATCCGGATTTCCCCTGTTAATGTATTCTACGATCGAAAAGTGGTCGGACCTCTCAGCAAAGCCTGCTCGGCAAACAAAAATGCAATTTCACCAGCCTTTTTTTCTTCCTTTTTTACAATGGGAACAATTGGGAAGTTCGTCCATCGACGATATTATTCTTCCGAAGCCCATGACCAGCACTCTTGCGCTTTAGATTACCACGTGACTCCCTTTGCGTAGTTCTGCGTGCAAGCGGACCGGAGTCGCGTGGCGCAGACGGTTGGCAGGTTTTGGCTTCGCTCAGAGAGAAGGGCAGATGGAGCACTCCCGTCTCCTAGCACGTGTTTTGAGGCCCCGAGCAGACAGCTTCATCGTGGTTTTTGAGCGCTATGCGTCAAACAGTTGCAATGCGCATCTGCGCACAAGCACAGCGCCCTCACAGTGCCAATGGGTGAACCGAGAACGCAGAAAACCCAGGATGTTAACGCGTCGATCACAAACGCAACCAGCACCGGGCTGTTACGAACCGTGCACGCGATAGGGCGTCGAAGTGCCGCGCCAACCGCAGCGACTCACGCGTCCATTGAGATCCCCACACCGGATCCGAGAATGCTCCTGGTAAGTGCATCTTGGCCGTTCTCCCCGCGGACACGTTCGGCATACGGAGCACTCCAAAGCGAAACGACTTCCTCGAGAGCGCGCTGAACGCACCCTACATCGGCACGCTCGCTCACGGCCGCCCCTTAGAACTCACGCCCAGAAATAGCGGCTTCTTTGTCGCGGACATTGAAAGCGAAGCCGCAGCTAGTACACAAACGGCGACGCCTCGGATAAAAACCGCGCGGCTTATCTTCGCCGCGAGCCCAGGGGAAGACGGGGTGGGGTGTGCTTGGCGCGGCAAGGGCCGCGGGCGAACGAGCGAGTCATCGCTGGACGGCCATTCTTGTCCTCCGCAAAGCGGGCAGTGTCGGGGTGTTATCGGCGAGGAGATGAGCGGATTCGGCCAACGCAGAAGCCCGGCGCGAACCGGCGCCAACGGCCGACGCGGGGAACCGCTGGACCGTCGCGGCGACGACCCACTTCCAAGGGCGTTCACGTCCTCGGACGGCACTGTCCGCCGCATCCGCGCTTCACCCAGCGGGCAGATGAAGATATGCCGCCTTCTCGCCAACCGCGGAAGACGACCGCACGCGGGGAATTCCTAGCGGGGTTCGCGGAGCGAATGTTGTCTCGGACAATGGCAGTACTATAATGGCGAGGGAAGAAATATTACGGGGGAGACAAAGAGTTACTGGGCGCTAGTCGCGCTCCGCATCATGCAAAAGAAGCCAGTCTCCAGCAGGTGAGTAATGATGAGATGTGAAGATAGGAAGCTCTATAGATGTCTCGATAGCAATCAATTAGAAGCGCTCTCACTAAAGAAGAAACTTACCCGTCTAAACGTTACAAAAGGATCGCGATTTTTTCTTCTTCTTCTAAACATTGTTTCGTCGGATGAGAACCCTTAATAGTAAATACACTGAGGTCCGCTATTTTTCTTTTTTTTTTCTTTTGTATTCTAGGTGATCTCGTCTCTCTGCGCCGTGACCCACCAAATGGAAAGAGACAATAAACGAGAGACGCAACGTTTTCCAGCCGAGCCGGCCATCCTTTGCTTTCGTATACATATACGTCAGTAACGCGAAATTTATCGGCATCTTTTGTCTTTGAGCTCTTTTATCACTTCATCGGGCGAGCTAACAGCGTTCTCTGGGCGTGCCGGCTTCTCTGCCTCCTTCGCACGCTGCCTGTTCGGAAAATCCTCGGATCGCCTCGGTTGCATCTTTCCTCTTTATTGGCAAACGTAGTGGCCCATTGTTTTACGCCGGGTCTTGCGAAACCGGCAGAAGAACAACGGAAATCGGCGATCGTCGTTGCGGTGATTACCGGGAGCGTGCGGCGACCGCGAGGCGTTCCACGTAGCGGGTAGGCCCCACAAAGCAGGCGCTTCTTTGTCACGGACGACCTAAATTCCCGCCGTGTTTTGCTCCGTACGCGAACGGGCACGCATAGCACACGCGGGCGCGAGATCACGAGTCGGCAGCGGCCCGACTTGTCCTCGCGTGCGCCGCTGGACGTCGGGAACCTTGTAACACCGGTCGGCCGGCGCGTAATGGCGGTCTTCACCGAGGGCTTGTTGCCCAACACGCCTCCTCCCGTGTCGTGCTGCGAAGATGCCCGAGCAGGACGAGTTGGGTGAGCGGGGGACAGGAAGGAGAAGGCACCAGGGAGGACGACGATGGAGTTAGCAGACGGCTGAGTGTTCGTCTGCTTCTTTCACATGGGATGTGGTGACGTCAGAACGCCGAGCTCTGATTGGCTCTGTTCGAAGGCTAGTGGGTAGACATCAGTGCTAGCTGCCTTGAGGTCTACCCACTATCCTTCCAATCAGAGCCAATCAGAGCTGGGCGTTCTGACGTCACCACAACCTCTGCGAAAGAAGCAGACTAACTTGCGCTCCGCATTTCTTTCGAGCTGAGTAGCCGAAAAACACGAAGTGGTATCTGCGAGTACCGTCAAAATGGTTTCACATGGTTTCGGATGGCACAAATCCGTTTCTCGCGCTACGGTGCCGCGAGCTGCTACAAATATAAATATAAAGGGCGACCTTTTTATTAGGGAAAACTTACGACTAGATTAGTACTTTAATGCCGCATCATCGGTTTACATTCGTGTTTCACGCGCATTTGAGAGGCCTACAGACGGAAGGGCTTTAGAACAAATCATGAGCCATTCCACTCTGTGAAGGTGGATTACCAGCTAAGCTGTTTAGCACACGACACAGACGTGACACAGAATTTTTAACAAAGGTAAGAACACATTTATTGTCTTGATCGGTGGTCATCGTGACGAAAGGTACGCGCACACATCTCGAGGACTATCGCCGCCCCGAGGAGCCGGAGGAAACTAGACACGCGCGACGGGACCGCCACCCGGCGGAAGGAAAGGAAACTAGGCACGCAAGCTCTTGAAACGACGACAAAGAGAAGGCGGTGCGAGCCCTTTCTGAGTTTTTGTTGACGCACACGAAAAATCTATGGAACCCTAGCTATATACAGCTTCGCTGTAAAATGGGGAATCAGCTCGCGTTCCCGACTCTTCACCGATTCTATTGTAATAATTGGATTGTGTGGAAATTTATACAGCGTGTAGATGGTCAGCCATTTCAAAGTTGCAACGAGTCACTTGCTGTAGATGAGCAATTTAGCCAGTGCAGTACAACTGCTAGCCTGGGGCCTTTAACGTGCACCACGTAGTAGTGGTACACGACCGCAAACCGGTACGATGCTCATCCAGATCGAAACGGGCAGGAGTGGGAATTGAGCCCAAGGGCCCTATGTTGCGCTTTTTGAACTCCCACGGCGACTAGAAAGAAGGAAGTGACCTCAACAACGCAGCAAACGCAGATTGGATGTTGATTGGTGAGAGTCGCTGATGACGAATTTCCGCAGAAGAAAACAAAGAAAAAGTGAGCTTTGTTCTCTTCTGCGGAAATTCGACATCAGCGACACTCACCAATCAACATCCAATCTGCGTTTGCTACGTCGTTGACGTCACTTCCTTCTCCCTAGTCGCCGTGGGAGTCCAAAAAGCGCAACATAGGGCCCCAGGATCCCTGGGTTCTGCAGCGCGAGCTTTTGCTCCACGTGCTCCGAGCTGGTGTGAGCTAGACTAACGCTAGACCACACGTCTACCGATACCCCCCTCCTTCTCCCCCCGATTCTATTGAGCAGCCAGTTACACTGTACAGCCAGCAGTCAAGCGAAAAGAAGTGCACGAGCAAGGGCGAGCATGGCGATCGAGCTCAGAGCAGCAAGTGCCGAACGGAACAGATGAGTAAACTTAGAAAAGGACCTTCGTTCTTAAGCTGACACTACATACAGCCAAAGCTGCAAGCGCGAGCTATAGCGCTCGTTCTGCAGAAGAACATTTCAAAGCTGCGATCTCGTGCTCTCATGGTTGTAACATTGGCTGCAGTCTCAGCTTAAGGGTGAACGGAGTATATAAAGACATTCTGTCCGAAAGTCTTCAAAATGCCCAAGAAACAAAAACATACCGCTACAGCACAAAAAAAAAGTAGATGATCGATGAAAAGGCTACAACCTAATAGCGAGTTTTAGAATAGGAGGCCCCACAGCTTTGGGTGCCCCAAACAGCTCGGGGCATCGCAGTGGGCATGCGCGGAAGTTCTGCGCATGCGCAGTGGGACGCCCCAGCTGTTTGGGGCACCCAAAGCTGTGGGGCCCCTATTCTAAAACTCGCTAATAACGAGTTTCCTTGATTTACAGCGCGGGTAAGAATCAGTGAGGATTCGCGCGTTTCGTCCGCGTCAGCGTCACCTCGCGTCAGCGCGCGGCGCTCCGTGCCGATATCTGTCCTGGCCAGATTTCGGCGTCGGCCCGCGCCTCGCATTGTACTGGGCGGCCCCGAGCTACGCGCGCCGACGCTGACGCGGGCGAGGCGGGTGAAAAAACGCGACATGCGGTTGGGGCTTTCATCGCAACCTCTACGGGTAACCTTCTTTTAGGCCGCCACTGAATATACCCCTTCCGGACGAATACACTACCATGCTTTGAGTCACCAGTGCAAAACCATAATTCTTCTTTCATTTAACGAAACATGGAAGCCAGGTAAGCCACCGGGGTGCTTCCCTCGCAACAGCGTCATTTAGTCAAAGCAGTTAAAGATTCGACGAAACGGCTTCCCGCCGTGGCACGTTTATTATGTTCGCCCACAAAATGTACCATCCTTCTTTGAACTTCCGAGGTGAACTGCAGCGTGATTCCGAGAGAGAATCAGATCTCTGCAAAGCGTCGAGTGTCCGTCCCTCTGCCGGGCCCAGTTCCACGACGAAGACAGCTCTTGTACGAGACAACGCGAGCGAATCCTGTGTTCCTGAATAACACATGCAAATGGCCGGTCCTTAAAAGGGACCGCAGCTGCCTGTCTGGTCTCGGGGAAGCGGATCTGAGTGAATGTTTCGGTTAGACTGAGGGATACAAGTTTGGCGACAGTACGGTAATGAATATTAAAGTTCGCTTTGTGCCCCCCCCCTTTTTTTTATTACTATTAGTTAGGAAGGAAGAAAATCTAGCTGAAGAAGGCGCACAAGCTAAACTCAGAAGTTCTACGCAGAGCTTATGATGGAAGTAGAGACCCTACAAGAAGAGCGTGAGGAATAAAAGAATAAATAAAAAAGTAAGTTTTATGTGAAGCTGCCCAAGAAAAAATCCGCAATCGATGCCCTACTGCCCACCACAGTCAGCATTACAGACGGTAAGAAATAAGTTATCAATCAATAAGCAAGTATTCGAACTTACAGTTCGAGGGCAAGCAAGTGGATAGTACCTTGAGGGATTGAGTGTAAAAGCATTGTCCAGGTGATCGCTTCAGAACGTTAGAGCAGAGGCTGGACGGAAGTCTAAATTTTATCCATATGTTCTCTAACCTCAAGCTCTGATAAACACCCAGCTGTGTCGACAGGAATCAGGTTTGGTACTCTGCAAATTCATTGCCTTTAGTATTGGAAGTCATCCCAATCGAAGAAAACTAATGGAACGAGTCTAAGTTTCAAGTAAAGTGCAACACTGGGATACTAAATCAAATTGCTAATACTTTTGTTGTATTTTTTCCGCGCAAAAATTATTTGCTTGTACACGTCAGAATTTCTTTGTCAGAAATACCCATAAGAAACCCAAACGCAAGCAATTTCATGTTTCATTGTAAAGAAATAAAATAAAACAGTTGAACATTAAACTAGACAAGGCACGAACAATGTGGCGTACAAAGAAAAAGAAAAAAATCGCGTGTGTGACAGCGCAGAGACATCATCATCATTAACGCTAAGAAGGAAATATGGTAATAATGATGATGCTGGGCGCAGTCACACGCTCATTTTCGCTAAAAAAATAGTTTGCCGTACAAATCGGTAGTCAAGGTCACAAGAATGCGATTCCCACCGCGACCCTGCACTATTATCGTCATTTTGTTGAACGCAAAATGTCCCTGCACTCAGTCCACTTCAACGATGTGGTTGCACAAAGACCCATTCACCGGACGGGCACAGACATCCCCCACGTCAAAGTATTGAAAGCAGACAGCACAAGGGCCATTTCGCCACGAGCAAAGCCCCTCCGCGATGCGCTTCGAGAGGCCCACAGCGAGAGCCGCCGCGCAAATCGAGTGCTCTTGGATGCGGGCGCGCTTCTTCGGGAACAAATGCTTGTCGGCCGAAAAGGAAAAGATGCGCGTGCAGACAGAGAAAGACCCGGCAAGAGAGAGGCGGCTGGAGGTTGGTGCAACGCCGCAATCAAAGGACGACTTTACATTCGATCCAGCGCCTTAAACCGTAGTCGGGCGCGCAATCATCCGTCAAGGCCCAGTGAACCCTTTGCAGCACAGCCGCAGTTTGCGATGCCGTCCCACAAAAAAACAATAAAAAAAAGAAAGAAAAAGACGCTCCCGCGACAAATCGCTATCTATACGACTTCACGAGTGCTGAAGAGTCAAACCCGTGTGTGAAGAAATTTCAGCCATGGATGAGCCGCAACTCCAACACGCTCGAAACAATGAGGTTCATGCCATTACCATAAAAGATAATGGTACGAAGTTCCAGTTAATGCGCATCGAAGAAAACGGTGCTGTGATAACCAAATCATTAAACCCAGATCCCCAATTTGCGCAAATCGGGGGCTTTGCGACAAGCACCGGTAAACCATCTAAGAAATTCACGCCTCAGAATATAGAAATCGCTTTCCATTTTGCCACGCAGCTTGACATACATATTGGTGACGTCCGTTAGTTCTGTACAAATTGCTTTAGAACGTCCCAGTGCGAGCTCATTCTAAATACAACTGCCACCGATCACCTCGTAATAGAATAAACCATGCACCCGGGGCGACAAGACCGAGAAGCAACTGACACGACTCGACAATACACTGTCGACGCAGACGCAGTGTGCAACTCGTGTGCCCAGATAATGGCGGTTCACAGCCTCAGCAATCAAAGATGGTAGCCTCTCCTCTCCTCACAAGGAGATTACTGGATGGGCCTATAATTCGTTTCACCAGAAGTCGGAGTGCAGCCGACGAGACGATTGCGTTAATCAATCAGTACCGAGAACGCAACGTCACTTTCTCACGGCGTGCATCGTCTTTCTGTGGGTGGCTTATTTGAATGATTGGATAATTGATAAGTGCGCAGAACGTGTGCCACGGCAATACGCGTTTAGTCTTTGGATACGTGCGAGCTGTGATCGAAAAATTCCGGGACTGATTTTGTAGCGTAACAAGAGAGGGCAGAGCAGGGATGCGCGCGCAGCAGTCGAAGGAGAGGACTTTCGTGTCCCGTTATACCAAAGGGCGTCGCGCTCTCTGAACTTCACGTTTCATCCCTCGTTCGGACCAAAGCATTTTTTTGTTTTCTAGAAAAGCGGAATGTATGTTTAAACAGCACGAAGGACTGTTGGAGATCATATTGTTCCGGTCAGTACTTGCACGGATGCCGTACTTGATTGTGTCGTCTCGGATTTGCGCTCTGGCCTAAATTGAAACGAAGTTCCCTTGCAAAGCCGGTTTCTGGCTGGCTGGCTTGCTTCAAAATCCTAGGGCCGCGGCTGATGACCCTTTTCGAAAGACTGCCCTCCGTTGGCAGTTGTGGGATCCTTGCACAATGGCGGGCTAAAACCGCAACGTCATGGCACTTCATGCGTTTGGTTGGATTAGACGGCAAAAAAACACACCCACGGAAAAAGGTGATGAGCGGAGTGACGTTGCACTGTCGATGCTATTTGATTGGCTCGTCGGCTCCTAGCGTTGATAGCGCTCCGACGATCGCTATCTCATGAAATGACTCCCACGTTCCACGATGTCAGCTGTTACGCCATTGTGCGGTGGTTCGGACCTTCTAATGATCGACACGTGAATTTCGAAAGGTGGTCTATAACGCAGCACAGAACAAAGAAGGACAGCTGAGAGATCAAGCTTCCCATACTTCGTTTTATTTTATGTTGGGGTTGATTTTAGAGCGCGGCCGACGCTACGAGACAATGGCGACGATCAAGCATTGCCAAAGCACAACGTCACGCCGTTCGTTATCTTGCCGTGGGAATGCACCTGCACCTTACGTTTTTAGTGTGCGTGTCCGTGTTTGCATCAGTTCCGCCTTTGACTGCGCTCATTTATGACGAAACAAAGTACAGAGTACCCTCACACACAAGCGCCTTTACCGAGTGATGACATTTCAGCCATTGTACCACCCAAATTTCCAAGCGTCCCGTACGATTTTTTTTGTACTTGCAGTTTGGCGATGTTTAGCACGAACGCGTTGGCTAAAGGCCCCTTCACACTCTTGCGACCGAGTACGACCGAGAGAGACCAGACCGGTGTTTAAGCCTATTGCGACCTCTTAGGACCGGACGCGCTACAGCGGAGCTGGTCCTGAGAGATCGCAAGAGGTTAAAACCGGTCTGGTCTCTCTCGGTCGTACTCGGTCGCAAGATGTGAACGCGCCTTAATACTCATGTGCCACTGAAATCGGTGCACCCACTTTTCCATGACCGGCAATGACGCACTTGTTGATCACTGAGGAGCGCGAACTTCGCAAGAAGCGAGAGGAATGCGAGACCATTTGAACCATTTCACACGCCGCGAGTTCACACACACACGTACACACAGAAACTGTCCCCCAATAACAAAAGTCGACCCTCGAGCGTCGGGAACAGAAGACTTTGTACGCGGATAGTGTGTCGCCCGCTGCGCGGTGAGCTTCAACAAAAAATATATGTTTGTTTGTTCTTCCGCCTCTTAGTTTTATTTCAACGCGTGTTGTTGGGTTCTCGGCGAGCGTGGGAGTGAAGGGGAGACGCAGGAACCCGGTCGGGAAACAATGCCAGACCAATCAAGCGGGGAAGCAGAAGGCCGGACCGTTAACGCCAGCCAAGGCCGAGCGAAGGAGAGCAGTGGCGAGACGGCGAGGACCCAGCCGAGCCGCGCGCGCATCCTCGGCACCAGGAGCCGCTGGCGGCAGGAAACCGGCGTCCGCCGTCGACAAGTTCCCCGGGAACAAACCGAAAACAGAAATGTCCGCAGGGAGCCGTAGAGAGGGACGAAGGAGAGAACGGTAGCCGAGGAGACGTGACGGGCCTGCCAAATCCGGTGCAGTTCTAAAAGGACGAGCTGGTCGGGGTCCGACGGGCGGCGGCGACCCGCTGGGCAGACAACGCCGCCGAGAGGAACACGGCGGCTCTCTTCGGCGGGCTCCTTATCGTCGGAGATGGTCTTCGAAGATTCGCACTGCTGAAGACATGTGAGCGGAAACAGTGAAGAAGGAATATCCGCGGTTCCACCATCGCATTTCCAGAGTCGCTCACACGCCGTCTGGACATGCTGTAGAAGTAAGAGCGAGACAGCATTTGCGGGGGCGAATAGAGGGTGTGCCGCGTGGACCTTTATATTACGCTCCATACGGATCACGCACAAATATTTGTTCTGTGCGCAGGATTTTTTTCCGACTTCGTGAAAATCTTAGATAATATAGTAAGGGTGCAGGCGAGCTGGTGAATGTTAACCTTGTTGAATAACCTGAGGCTGGGGCAGAAGTGAACAAATAAGTCCAAGGAACAGAAAAGGACAGGACGACGTCTGAGTTTGAGCTGAGTTTGAAACGTCGTCCTGTCCTTTTCTGTTCCTTCGAGTTATTTGCTCACTTCTGTCCCAGTCTCAGGTGACAATCTTGTTTACTTCTTTTCAGCTGACTCGTAGGATAACTACTCCTACTTTCGGCGTACTTACTAACAGAAAGAATCCACCCTTTAGAGGCCTGTTTGTTTATTCCATTCATTCACTAACGACAAACAAACAAACGCGGAGTGGACGGGTGAAACATTTCCTCTAAAGGCCGCTAAAAACACAAAAACGGCGAGGAAGAAAATTAAAAGCGAACATTGCGCACGCGACACCATTAGTGACAGCACTTTATTCACCGACACTTCATTTACCAAACGCCAACTGTCGCCGAGGTTAAGGAACAGACACAAACAAACAATGTGGCACGTCGCACTTCGGCTAAATGGATGGGAAGGGAAGACCCCACACGCCGCGGAAACCGCACTCGCGCGGGGTTGAAGACCCCTGCGGGAGCAACCGACGGGAGTCCTCTTAAAACATGGCGTCACGTTTTCCGCGAGAGCAGAGTGCATGCGCTACATAAAAGATGACCGCAGAGATGTCAAGACGTTAACAATTCACGAACAGGTGGGAGGAAAGGGAGGCCCCGACGCAGGTACCGCACAGACAAAACGACCAAGATCACGCTCGGGAATGCGCAAAAGAGCGTCGCAGCGCTTCATTCTGTCGCGATTCGAGCGCGTCTCTATCTCTCCTCTCACTCTCTTTCTCGTGTGTGCGTATGTATGTGCGTGCATGCGTGCATGTGTGTGCACACACGGCGTGGCACGTATGCGTTCCAGGCACGTTTCCGACTGGAAAGTAAACGAAAAAAAAAGAAACTGCAGCAACCTCCAAGCGCAGGTCTCGCGGAGAACTTGCGACATCTTTAATCTCGCACGCCCCGACCCCGACACTGCGTGATATTCGAAATTACCACGAGGCGCAGCAAAGAACTTCGTGACCTCTGGCCGCGCGGTCGTGTGTCGAAGGAGAGAGACACGACGCCGCCTTTGGTGTCCCGGCACGGGAAGCGAGGAGACTCTGCCTGCCGAATGAGTGCACGGCCGGTGTTTGCATCTACCCGGTCATTTTTCACGACGCTTCCGCCCGACGTATATATGCGAGGAACGTGCGTGAGATCTCGACCCGACATTCCGCCTTATCATAATGAAATCTCCGGTGCACGTGAGGCATGGGTGCGCATCTGTCCCGGGTGTGTGTGTGTTTGCGTTAGAGAGAGAAAGAGAGAAGGTCGATTACGTGGATAGATATTCGACGTAAGGTTCGAGTTTGTTTTGTACTGTAGCATGAGGACAGTGAACAGAAGAAGCATCGGATGGAGGCTGGATGGACGCACGTGGCTGAGCCCTTTAAATCACGCGGCGACATGTGCGTCCCAGTCAAGGTGTTAGATATTCATACACTCTGTTTCACACTTAGTACACAACACTGTAAAAGCTACTGGCGCGAGCGCGTGGCTTTATCTACATAATAGCTACCTCTACCTAATACACGAAAGATTAAAGTGATTTTAATGCATGCCTTCCACGTGACGTCATCGTTCCATGGTCATGGTCATTTTGGGTCATTCCGACAAGTTCTTGCTGAAAATAAAATTCTAGTTGTGCGAAATGTATGCTGCAAAAGTTACGCGTGCTCAGCAGCAAGGCCATTGCAATGGCAGCTGATGAGACGTCAGTGGAAACCACGGATACTATTAAAAATTACGATCCGTGTGACGGAATCACCTCTTCACAACAGGCTGCTAGTCAGTGCAGCTGGTGCGTCCCCCCCCCTCCCTTACCCTACTCACACACAAAAAAAACTTTGGGCAGATTGTTATTGAACGATTGGCACCGAGCGCTGCGTCACACTTCGGCAGGACATCCCAACGTTTGTGCTCGAGATCGGGTCCAATGATCGCGGCGTGGTCGTCTCACAGCTGCGAGAATTCCGCATAAGATGGCGCTACCTGTCAAACCAAACTTTCTTGCCTGGTCGGCATATGACACACGCGTTATCACTGAGTTACAACGGGAGGAAATTCTGAATTTGAATTGCACCATTCGACATTTTTCTTCTTTGAACACACACGGATATGGTGGGCATACTCGATTACAGTGCGTGTCGGTATTATATCTGTGTGCGTGCGTGCGTGCGTGCGTGCGTGCGTGTGTGTGTGTGTGTGTACGTGCGCGCGTGTGTGTGTGTGTGCGTGTGCGTGTGCGTGTGTGTGTGTGTGTGTGTGTTAGGAAATCAACACGGAGCCACGTGGTTTCACCAATGATCACCGCCGCTCTGACACTGCCGAGGCTTAGCGCGCTCCAACGGCCGCCTTCGTCGCAGCAACCCGCAAAGCACGCACGCCCGAGCCGTTCTTCCTAATGGCGCGCACATCGAGCACCCCATTGTTCCGGAAGAGAGAAACGAACAGGCGAGTCCCGGCGTCCCTTTCGGCGCTGCTGCAAGAGCTCGGAGTTAGAGAGCCTAGATGTAAGAGTACTGAGAACGTTTGAAATTTTATGGCCGACGCCTCCCGAACAGCTTGGGCGCAAAGGCGCGGGCGTCGCGTGGTCTCGTGGCGAAGATAGAACAGGCCGGAGAGGCGGAGACGTTCGCGGACGATCGACTCTTTCATCGCAGGTCGTATTGAAACGCGAAAGATAAACCGTGTGACCCCTAACCAAGCCGTTGGAAACCCTTCGACGTCTAGGCACCCTGTTCGGAGTCGACGCGAGGGCGCGACCTCGGGCGGCCGTCGCTCGCATCGGCGACACACAATGGCAAATCAGCCGAGCCGAGCGAGGAACGCCTGATGCGAATTTGAAGAAGTCACCCCTCCGCGAAACTCGAGCGACCCACTTTTTCCCCGACCAAACCAGGCGCGTGAAGCAATCGAGTCCGGGTTCGAGCGAGCTGCAACGACATACCCCGACTCCGGAGACAAACAGAGAGACACGAGTCAACAAAGGCTGTTAAGAAGAACGCCAAGCGGGAAATAACGGGGAGGCAGGCTTTGGAACAGCGTCGGAAGTAGTATATACAAGGCGCGCGTAAGCAGATCGAAGGCACATCCATCAGTCGCTGCGAAAGCGGGCTGCCGACCGCGTCTCTGGGACTTCTCGTCTCGTGAAGCACCGCCACTCGCGCGGCGGGCACAAAAGGAACTCGCTCGTTTTCGATCAGCCGGCACAGCGTGAGAAGCGCTCGCTCCCCGATGAGGTCAGGTGAACGAATCCGGGAACACATCGTATAGGGGAGTGGAGAGCCCATTAGGAGCGACATTTCATCGAACGATACTCAAGCGATTGACGAATGAACTCGGATTCTGTGTGAGAACCGCAGCACATCGTATAAAAGACAGTTTTTAGAGACACCGTCTGAGACGTGTTTCTGCCTTGATTGACGGTCACATTGGTCACACCAAAGATGTCTGCATCGGGCGTGTACGCGGATAATTCCGTCATCGTGTGCAGTGAACACCCTGTGTTTTCAGTATGACGTACGGCTTGTAGCCCAGTAGTGAGCTGGGCTAATTGGTGTTGCATTTTAAAAGGGGAAAAACAACGCAAAAAAGACACGGAGAGAGAAGCTGTACACACACACACAGAGCGCTGACTTTCAAGTGTTTAATTTTTGAAAAAAAGACGCCCACCGTTGTGCCCGCATAACACCAATCACATCACATCACGTACGTCACATCATATCAACTGACCATTTCGTCGAAAACTGCTGATAAACCCAAGTTCGCAGTCATATAAACAAATTCGAGGGAGAATTGACACACTTATCATTGTACAACCATTTCGTCGAAAACTGTACAATGATAAGCGTGTGAGCTCTCCCTCAACTAGAAACTAGAACTTTTCAAAACGTAGGAGCGGATTCGCCATCGTTACTTTTGGCCAGGAATGTACCGTACCGTCTGCCATAACACTGAATCGTGTGCCCCGTGTCAGCATCACAAGCATTCCTCATCCGGTCCCACCGGCCTCCTTCAGCTATCCCCCCCCCCTTCAACACAGCCGTTTGAAGTTGTAGGTATTGATCTTGTTGGTTTCCTTGCTCGGTGCATAGCTAGAAATCGCTGGATTCTCGTCGCTATTGACCATGCCTCTCGATACGTTGAAACTGCCTCTCTACGAGAAGCCACTGCAGAAGCCATTGCCCTCCTCATTTTGCATAACATCGTTCTCCGCCAAGGTGCCGCAAGAGCTCTCATCAGCGATCGCGGACGATCATTCATGGTTCAGACACATAAAGCTTTGTTACGCGCTTGCAATTGCCTACCACCCTCAAACAAACGGACTCAGGGCGAGATTGAACCATACGCTCGCAAACATGATTTCCATGTATGTCTCCGATAACCATTCCAATTGGGACACTATGCTTCCATTCGTCGCTTTCGCATACAACACGTCAGTACAATCCACCACTCGATATTCCCCATTTTCTTTAGTTGACAGCCGTGAACCGTCCACCACGATCAATGCTGTTCTTCTCTACCCAAGTGAAGTTTCCGACAACGGCTCCTCTTCCCAGGCCGCGTATCGTGCAGACGCCCGCCATCAACTTGCCCGAGCACGTACAGCTGAGCACCAAGAACAATCGAAACGCTACCACGACGACAGGCACACAGATCGGCGCTACAACCCGAATTACCTTGTTTTGATATTTTTCCCAACTCGGAAAGTCGGCTGCTGTGAAAAATCCCTTCATAAATACCAAGGACCCTTCCGCATCATTTGCCAGACATCTCCCCTCAATTACCTCGTGGAGCATACGCAGCCCACAACCGACCGTCAATCTGATGGCCGGCACATCGTCCACGCTAACCGCCTGAAGCTTTTCCACCCCCGGGGACAAGCTTACTGTTCCGAGGATCAACCTTACTAGGCCAGGATGGCCTTCTCTCGGCGGTGGGGCTATGTGACAAGTAGAGCAACTGCATGCCCATACAGTTACTCTAGTGACGAGCAGAGTTGCGCGCCCTTTGCAGCCAGCGGCAGCGCCAGTGTCTCGTGGACGGGAGCGCGCCGGGGGAGCGAGGAAGCTCGCACTCAGAATAGACTGGCCGTTGCTGGACACGACTCTGTCTGCTCCTTTCTCTGCTCCTAAAACACCCTCACAATATCATTATACGAAGAAACAGCGTCGCCGCCACTGGGAATGCGCAGAGTTCAAACCGTGTTTTGGATTGGCGCATAGCGACGGCGCTATTTTTTTGTGTACGCTATTCTCAAAGGGACACTGACAGGGTATTCATGCTCTCCAAGGTACATGACATATGAGAGCCCGACTACCCAGAACACAATTTGCGGCCCAAAATTCGTTTTCTTTTCGCCCGAAAACCACCGATCGAGAACTGGCTCGTTTGAGCCGCGCTCACTCTCACCTCCCTGGTCACGTGCCGTTTTCAATGGTTTAGACAAAACCACCGAAGATAATCAAAGTCGTGGCTCATGGAAGGCACACACCCAAAGCTAAAAGCATACAAAAAATATGATACCCGTTTTTTGTGGCTTCTAAAAACTGCAAATACGTTGATTGAAAAGAAAAAAAAAATGAAAGCCGTTTACAACTCCCTGTAACGCCGAATTAGAGCGCAGCTGTTGAGGAGGAGAGGAAGGCACGGGGCGGTCACGTGACCTCGGGGGGAGGGGGGCCACGTGACCTGGGGCTCACGTGACCTCGGGGGTCACGTGATCAGGGGGTCACTTGACCTGGGGGTCACGTGACTTCGGTCGGTCACGTGACCTTGGGGGTCACGTACCTCGGGGAGGGTCACGTGACCTGGGGGCCACGTGACCTGGGGGTCAACGTGACCTCGGGGGTCACGTGACCTGGGGGGCACGCGACCTGGGGGTCACGTGCTTTGGGGGTTGCACGCAACTCAACAAAATCTTGCGTTGCAAACAACCCAGGTTGCATGCAACCTGAGTTGCCTGCGACGCCCGGTTACGCCGACGCCGCTCAAGCCGGAAACGGGCACCTAAGAGCTGCGCTCTAAAAACAAAGTAGCAGTGCCACGTGACTTTTAATAGCTTTCTCCTCCTCTATATTTCTTCTTCCTCCCCAGTCCGGTCTCGGTTGCTAGCAGTTGGGTTTTTTTTTCTTTTAAGTTTATTAAAAATATACGTGAAGCTGTAGCAAAATATCAATTGGGTTGTCTTCTGACACCATAATAAATCGCCTGGCAAAACAAACATTTTTTTTTTTGGGGGGGGGGGGATGCCAGTGTCTTTTTATTTAGGATCCGATGAGTTGGGAATGTCAAGAAACTCGACGTTTTATGAATTCATATACTGAGAAGGATGGAGAAGGGAAAGCGTATACGGAAGTGCACGAAGCAGAACGCGCCTTGCCTGACGCAGGGGAAGGGGTCCGCCTAAAATAGGCGACGATCGGATCCAAGTGACCCGTTCCGAGTCGACAGGGAAGCCGGAAGCGTCTCGCCACAACCACAATCGCCGAAACCCGAACGTCTCCCGACCTCGGAGGAGGGCGCCTCCAGTCCTACGACACGGATAACCGAAACGCATATCATTTCACGCGTCGAAGAACGTGCACGGGATACTTCGGCGGAGAAAAAACGACTCCAAAGGCTCCCTTCACGAGAACGACACCCGAACACTACCGTTATTCGAAACGCAGCGCGCCACAGACAATACGAGGTCTGCGGGCCAGGAGACCAATTAACGACGACCAGAAAGAAATACGTAAACATGAGGCTAAAGAACGCCCTTAGCGCGGGCGAACGCATTCTTGCGAACGGTAGTGTTCTCGGGGAGGGTCTCCGCCGTAATTGCCCTTTTAAAAGCGAGACGCCGGACCAGCGTTTCTTTCTCGGTATACGTTCCCGAGGGAGAGCCTAAGGAGTTCCCGAGGCCTCGTATGTCTCTGTCACGTGCACGAGCTTCAGCGGCAGGTGCTCGGTGAGCGCCGCCACGCGTCGCGGCCCGGTGGGCCGAAACGTGGCCGAGGCACGCGCTGCGATGTAATTAGGCGGCGTG
The DNA here is from genome assembly GCA_037355805.1 of Ixodes ricinus. Taxonomy (NCBI): domain Eukaryota; kingdom Metazoa; phylum Arthropoda; class Arachnida; order Ixodida; family Ixodidae; genus Ixodes; species Ixodes ricinus. The sequence goes on along the minus strand of JAZHYW010013557.1, from coordinate 24,225 downwards.
GCCGCGCCGCCACCTTGGCCGAGAATCGCGTGCGGCGGGGGAATCGGCGTTCAAACTCCGTTTAACGTCGGCGGGAAGGTTGAGACCGCGAGCGCCTGATTAGCAGCGTCGAAGCACCTTCGCTGGCCTCGCCAAAGACGAGGTGATTACGATTCGGGGGAGGTCGCCGGTCGGCAGGCCCGATTAGCCGAGCACTAAAGTTCGCAGCAGGGGATTAATAAAGAAAAAAAGAAATTAGTTTGGCCGGTTGCTTGGATCGGGATAGAGCTCAAGCTTCGATTGGGCGATTTCCCGAGGTGCGTCAATGGGGAGTTTTCGTAGATCGTTTCCGCCGTCCTGCAACGCTCACCGCAACCCACACAACATTCTGAAGTCTACAGACAAGGCTAGCGTCGCGCGTGCGCAGTAGCGGCGTCTTCGTTGCGGAGAGCGTAGCGGGGGAGAACAAACGGTCAACAAAAGCTCCCTAATAAAGGCTTTATAGTATCGGCCAATGTGTCGTTTTTGTTTTCATTTTCGTTCGGCCTTGTACTGCGGTTTGAGTCGCTGGATTCAAGCTGACAAGTGCTGTCAAAAAACAGATGAGCCACCGGAGTCGCTCAAAGCAAATAAGACGTTTGTCAGTCGAGGCAAACAATGAAGATTTCCACCAACGGACCATCGAACGACACAGATTTGGCTAACATGTTTTTTTAACGTATACGACTCCCGCGTCACGCCTTCCTAATTTAATTCCCCAAAGCGTGTTGAATTGCCGCAACACCACGACCACCCCCTGGCCCCATACTGCGCGTGAAACTGCAAGTGGAACGAGTGCAACTTAAACCGTCGTCAAACCTCGTATCAAGTGGATTCCATATCCGTCATATTCACCAGGTCCCGCTTCAAACGTTTATACTATTTTTACACCTGGTTCGAGTGGAAAGACCGCGTCCTTCCGGTTTACACAATAGTAAGTTTTAGGGAATCGTTTTTTCACAAAAAATACGATACAATCGGCTCTCCGGTATGGACTGCGCACGCGAGGGCACAGCTGGCTTACCGTGGTCCAATGTCTGAAGCGTAAGCTGTGGCCACGTGGTCAAAGTGGCTGACATCAAAAGCGTCTCGACTCGTTTATAGAACGGCTGTTTCGCAGTGGGAAGACGCTTGCCGAAGCTTCAAACGTCAATGAAAGCATTCAAGGTTGTGCCTGGAAGAAATGTCATGGTGGCGGTGAGAGAATTAAGTCGAATTCACGCGAAATAAGACCGAAAACAAACGAAACGTGAACAAAACACCAACGCCATCTTACAATCAGATTTTTCGCTTGTCTCACTTTGCGGGGATGTGTCATACATCATTTGGTTCAAGTGTCGCTCTCCCTTTTTGGTGAAGCTGCCGACGACACGGGTTCAAGCTCCGTCCGAAGCAGAAAGAGATTTGCAGCGCGGGGCGAAGATGAGCTACGTCGGCTCTGTGGAAGCGAAGTTGGCGTAGAACATCCACTTCACCCATCGACGCTAGGTCGAACGTCCGCGAGGTCGAACGTTGCCCTTCAACGACCTCATCCTTTTTGAGGTAGCCAAACCAAATGAAATGACTTTTTTAAAGTTTTTTCTTGACGAATACAGTCAATTCGAACATATCGTCAAAAAGTTCTAGCGCCATGATTGCCGCGAAGATCGTCTGCTCCTTTAGCAGACGAACTGTTCAGTCACGGTGGAGACGACTCCGCTACATTTAGCACTCCCATCTTAGCAAAACGAGACGAAATATGGATAGTTCCATAAATTTGGCTTCAAGCTATTTCTCAAAGGAGAAATACTGTTCCTTCTGTTCTGTGAAATTATCGAACACTCCTTGCTCTTTTCCGTTGCCAGGGGGCGCGGCCTACACCGATCGTCTCCAAACGCGGTTCTCTAAAAGCCGTTTCTTGGAAAAACGATAAGTCCGAGCTCCCGATCCGAGGTACAGATCCTGTCCTCTATCAACCGTGTTTTATTCCGGTTCCCTAACACTCTCTAATAAAGACTTTTAGTAGACGGTGTTCTATATCTGCACTTTGCTATACTCTGTTCACTCTTAAGCTGAGATACAAGCTCCGCCTTCAGCGTGAACGTTCTGCCCTTGCGAACACAAGTGTGAATGCGCAGGCACGCGCAACCAAAGCACTGCGGAAGCCAGCAAGCTCGCGCTGAAGGCGGAGCTTCTAGTCTCAGCACTCCGGCGATTTTTCGAGTTACCCCAACTAAAATGTTTTTCCTGTACCCCCGGGATTTGCTTTCTCTGGTATGTTGTATAGTTTCACGAAATTGATAATAGTTATTGTGAAATCGGCAAATGAAAATGATACAAAAACCAACAATCAAATGTACCCGCACTTTTCAGTGCCGTGACGTCAGTGGCAGGCAGGCTTGCCAGTCGAGCAAGCAGTCTAAGGAATATAGTATACGCATCATTTGTTCCCTGCTGGAGCGCAGGTACTGGAGCGAGCTTCCAAAGCATTCCTTTGACACCATGAAAGTGCTCGTAGTCAGCTGGGAACAAAATCTACAATCCAAAGAGCGAACCCATGCCTTCCACTGGCGTCACCTTTTGTTGTTGCCAGTAGAGACTTTCACTTTGAAACACCCGGTGAGGAGCAAAATTGTAAATTCGATACCTTGGGGGAAAATATTTTGACCTAAAATTTGGCATACTTTTTTAGCGATCCTCGTTGGCGTGTTTAGCACATTTGAGGCAAATCCGGGATCATAAAGAAATCGCCGGAGTACCTCTTTCAGGATGAACGGAATATAGTGGGAGCTTGTGCAGTTACTTCGAAGCGTATATTAAGCACGCACCTGCTGGGCCTGCTCTCCGCAGCGTACGATCTACTCGAACTCTCTAAAGCTTAGGCGCTTGAGGGTATGTGTAACAAATAAATAAATAAATTAGTGCAACCCAAACGACCTAGACGCGCACTAAATATTTACAAGGGGGATCCAAGCAGTACGTGCAGTTAAGCGGTAAAAAGTTGTATACACTCAAATAAAGATTAAGCACGAAAAAAAAACGCTTTTGTGAAACTCGTAAGCAACAAGATATATATATATATATATATATATATATATATATATATATATATATATATATATATATATATATATATATATATATATATATAACGGGCATGGTGGCGGGGGGCCGAAGGCGTGGGGTATAACTGAGAGGAAAAGTAAAACCCTTGATGGAAACAGCAACAACGGGTGGTTTATTCTTCGACGTTTCGGCCGGAGTCCGGCCTTCGTCAGGAAGAACTTTTACAGATGAACGCGGGTGGTATTTATACAAAACTACGGTCGAGTCCAAGTTTCAAAAGCGGCGGGATGACGGTTGGAGTTTCCAAAGGAGCGTAGGAAGAGTTCCAGATGGGCAAACGTTTATACAATGCTACGGTCGGGTCCAAATTTCGGCGGGATGATGGTTGGAGCTTTCGTGAGAGGGAAGCGTAGTGCAGTTCGTATATATATATATATATATATATATATATATATATATATATATATATATATATATATATATATATATATATATATATATATATATATATATATATACATACGGGGTGTTTCACGAAAGGTGGACAAATTCGATATTGCGAAAACTACGCCTTGCAACAAAAAAAGGCTTGTGTCTTTTTGGTCCTGGGTCAGGGGCCTATTTAGGAAAATTATTAAAGTCCGAGATAATTAAATTGTTAATTATTTTCGCGTAATTAACTTTTTTAATATTGTGTTTAAGGGCATAGTTTCAATTAGAAAATTGCTCAGCGTCATCGAAAAACACTAAATCAACAAATTGCAGAACGATAGAAGGCACGGGAAGCATTTTACGGCTTCCTGAAAAACCGTACAAATTCGACAGGTTTTTAAGTTTCGGTTTCTTATCGGAGCGCATCTCCGCCCCGGCAGCACCGCGCCCCGTGGAGAGATAGTACATCCAACCTCTGCTGCGCTGTCATCGCGCGACGCAGCAGAGGCTGGTTGCACTATCTCTCCACGGGGCGCGGTGCTGCCGGGGCGGAGATGCGCTCGGATGATACAAACCGAAACTTAAAAACCCGGCGAATTTGTACGGTTTTTCAGAAAGCCGTAAAATGCTTCCCGTGCCTTCTATCGTTCTGCAATTTGTTGATTTAGTGTTTTTTGACGATGCTGAGCAATTTTCTATTTGAAACCATGCCCTTAAACCCAATAATAAAAAAGTTAATTACGCAAAAATAATTAACAATATAATTATCTCGGACTTTAATTTTTTCCTAAAAGGTCCCTGGCCCAGGACCAAAACGACACAAGCCTTTTTTTTGGTGCGACGCGTAGTTTTCGCAATATCGAATTTGTCCACCTTTCGTAAAACACCCTATATATTTTTTTTTTCTTTTTTTTTTTAAGAGTTGTGAATTTAGAGTTGGGAGCGCCTGACCTCTGCGAACTTATACCAAGCAATTGTGTTCCGGGAGAAGCGTCTCAGGTAGCCATTGTCAGGCGTCTTCGAGACAGCTAGAATTATGCTCCGTTTTAGCCGACGATAAACCGCAGAGGACGGTACGACCAGCCGATCCAGCGCTGTGAACGCATCGCGTGACCCAGCGCGTCGCGGCGCCCCTCCCGATGGTCACGTGACACTCAGGCGCCATGGGATTGGCCTCGGTGGCTCGTAGCGTCCGCTGCGGTCCATCCCAAGGTGGAACGGAGCACGGAGACAGGAGTGACGGCCGACGACACTCTCCAGCCCCCGCAACCCTAGAGGTCGCGAAGCACCCTGACGCGGCGCAACACATGCGAAACATTGTCGTCGCTTCGGCCCCGGAGGAGAGAGGGAGACAATCAAACGAGACCGCTCGTTGTACGACGGAATCACAGCACGAGCAAGGCATAAGGCGAATCGCACCCCCGTCATCGCAGGATTGATCGTTCCGAAACGACAAAACTGCCCCGAGACGCGCCACAATTTCATCTTGAGATAGACCGGAGATGACGAGCCATCGAAGTCAATCCCTTGTCGTGTCACGTGACCTTTGAAAAGGGCGCAGCTACACGCGAGGCGCGTAGTCACGTGATAAGCTCTCGGCGCTGGATTGGCTAGGATGGCTCGTAGTGCCTACTGCGTTCCATCGTAGGGTGAGAAACGGGGCATAACGCGGAGCGAGAGAAAACAAAACGAGTGGACCGGACGAGGCATCGCGTTCCGGGAAGCGAGGCAACAGCCCGAGCGTGGCTGTGTACACAAGGCGACTCGTCTACGATTCGATTACCTCTCGAGGAGTTCTCGAAGGATTCTTCGGGAATAGCGAGTCGCCAGCAGCTGCCCGAAGCGCGCCAGGCAAGGTCGCCTGGCGGGGCGGGAGACGGCGAGGGCAGAGCAGTCAGCAAGTGCGAGTCGCACAGCTGACTGCAAGCAAAGAGGGAGAGGCAGCTCTGCCTCTCATCCCGAGGGTGAGCCCCCGAGGATGGAGAGCGACAGGACTCGTGTGCTTGTCTGGGCACCGACTGCTCGATTTTTGTCTCTGGCACCGAAAAAGAGAGACAAAAACAATGGTCTCAAGATGAAAAAAAAAAAATATATTTGAGACTCAAATTTAGTTGTACAGAAATGCCATATATGACCATATCAAAAATTCGGCGATTCCAAGCATTTTTTTTTCTATTTTGCCATTGAATATTTTGTTCCCCCGACAAAGCTTACCGCGTTCCGTCGCTTCGTAAATGTGACCCGCCTACCTCTTCTGAAAAGAGGAAAATAAAACTAAATTGTGGAAGATCTGAAGAATCAAGAACGAACTTCATTGCGCTTAGACGAAACTAAAGCAACTTGATTAGGAAGGATAGAGGTCGTGCGTCCGTAATAGCGAAAGCGAATTCCACTTCTGTCCCGAGTAAACAACTTTAATCAAGAGGTAAGGCTGGCGTAAACAGTTCTCTAACAACCAAACAAAACATATGAAAAAAAAATAGACTGACGACAGCTGACGTCTATATGGCGGTAAGGGTGCCCTGCCGCTCTTCATCTAAGCTCGAGGGACGGAGAGTCGCTCCCTAATGACGCATTTCTCGTCCCCGCAAATCTCCGTCGGAAAACCCGGCGGAGACGCACAAGGGCGCCGAGAACGCCGCCGGAGCAGCCGGGCGGAAGATAAACGCGACCCACTCAAAGATAAGCGACACGACGCTGTCAGCGACTCAATACCCAGTCATGAATCATTAACAACAATATCGCGCTCCTGGTGAATCAATTTGGCCTCGCCGACAAGGGGAGGATTCACCGTCTCGCCCGGCGTCGCACAGCACCGAGGCGACGCGGACGTATACGCGACGACGACGTCTTCGGAAGAGACGTCGAGGAGACAATGGAAACGCCAACCGCGAACCGGAAGCGCGGGAGAGTCGCCGAGTTCCGCTTCTCGACGACAGCGCTGCAGCCGGCGACGACCGGTTTGCCCCCGGGGGAGAGATAAGGGGAGCCGCCTCTTCATTACTCATTCAGGATGAACTGTAGAGAGGTGCGACTGTCTCCACACACCCCCCCTCCCCAAACCCACACACACACGCACATACAGGCTGAAAAACGCACACACACCGAGGAAGTTGGAGAGCATTCCTCCTTCCCGCCGTGCTCGAAAACCTGAGGCGCTAACGCGTTAATAGAGTGCGCAGGGGCCGATGAAGGCGAGAAGAGTGCGGGAGATGAGCGCACACCGGTAATCGTGTAAAACCTCGGTCAAACGGAGTTTCGTCGATTTGCGGCCACGCGCGGCTGGTGAAAAGGAGGGGGCGGAGAGGGGGGGGGGGGAGGGGGATGGCCGACCGCCCGTTCGTAAACAAACACGCACGGACGTGTCCCCGCGGGGAGACGGCGAGGTGGGTTTCACGCTGGGTAGCGTCATTCCATGGAGGAGACTGCGGCGAGATGGATCGCGCCCGTATTATGCGGAGCCGAGAATCTAAATTGCAGATTTTAATGAAATACAATTCCGGTCGAGTTTTCCATTGGTGTGCGTGCCTGAATCAAGGAGGCTCGCGACGGGGGACGACGCGCGGCCGAGGAGCGCTCCTTCGTGGAATAACCGCGAAGCCGAGGATTCTAATGTAACCTCCGGGGCTGTCTACGGAGGCGCCGGACGATAAGCAACGGGAGAGCGCGGAGAACAGGGTACGAGTCGCGCGGCTCGCACTCTTGAAGGAGCGCGACGAACTCTAGCTCACACACGCGGACCGCGCCCTCGCGCAGAGGATTCCCTCCCGCAGCTTAGCGGATAGACAGTCTATATGACGCCCGATCAGCTCGGCGTATACAGCGATTGCGACTGTATTCCAAATCGTTCGAGGCATCGTGGTCCATCGTCATCATCATGGAGCGCAGCTATGCGATCCTCTTCCCGAGCTCTGGAACTGCGGGATGATTCGAAAGTACGGTTGGGAACAAGACATCATTCGGACCAGTCATTGAAGGCATATTGAAACAAGAAGGAACGTGAATTAGCTGCCAAATATTTCATCAGGAATGTACGTACGTACGTACGTGTGTGCGTGTGCACGTTTGTGTTTGTGCGCGCGTGTGTACGTGTGTCTGTGTGTGTGTGCGCGTGCGTGCGTGTGCATTTTACTGCAGAATAAGTTGCGTCAATATATTGGATTTCAACATAACTTGAAAAGAGCGAACACCATGGTCCCAATGTGATGGCTATTCAATGAAAGGTCGTGTACGCAAAAGCATAAACTTCGTCCGTTCTATATTCGTGCTTTTTGGCACGGGTTGTATTCTGACGCGGTTACTTCACCTCGTGGAAAAACGCCGTGGCCACCCGTGCGCAGATTAGCACGAACAACGACGCCGTGCATGAACTTACGTCAGGGACTGATCGATTGAGCCTATAGGGAAGGACGAACGAAAGAATGAGAAGTCGGAGAAAACACACTACTGTCCGGCCTGTTGCTCCATGCTGTTTTTATTATTATTTTTTGAGGAATGAGGAGAACAGTTGTTTTTGATGGAGAACGATTTAATTATCAAGAGGATGTAAGTATGAAGGCCCGTTCACACCCTTGCGTTCGGAGCGACCACTATGCTTATGAGCGAATGCAGCCGCTCCGACTTCAACGACAACTGTACGCGACGTGTACACACACATGGAACCGCATGCAACCAAACGAATCAACAGCCAATGAGAAACGAGCTCCAGCTCTTGCTCTTAGCCAATAGTAAGCAATCCAGCTACGCTTACAAACATGGCGGACGGTTTCCAGCCCGACGCAAAATCCTCACCGGAACAGCCGGAGGTGTCGGCTACGGCGTACAGTCACGAAGATTTGCTGTGCACCTACAATAGCTGTGTAAAGGCTGGTTCAGACATCTGAAACGAACCCGTTATTCACGACTGCGTCCGTTGTGACCGGAGCGACCGCTCTGCGCCGCGCGTACACTCCTGCAACCACTGCCACAAGCGCTGCGGGTCGGCAGCACGGCCGCCGCTTCTCCGCCGCCGTCAGCTGTTTCAGCGGTGCCTCTAAAAAGAAGGGGACGCGCTGCCACTCACTTGCGTAACAGAAAACAGACAGACCATCTTCTATGACCTTAAACACTATTTTTTTTTGTTCAGGATACGCTTGCAGGGTAGTGCATTAAAAAAGAAAAAGATGCAGTACGCCGTCTTACAGAATCACGACTTTAATACACGACTTTGCCAAGAGTACAAATCTCGCCACACGCCTTTTCTACGATCATAAAAGACGATGTAATTTTAGCAGCGATACAGCAACGTAGAAATATAATTTCGTGATCAGATAGACGTTGCGAGCATTCAGGATTGCTAACACTAATCACCTTTCTCGGGTGATGAAAACGCGTGAAAATTCGCATCCTTTATACGGTACGCACCAGTAATACCTTGAACTTGAGCACACGCATGGAATGCGCCAAAAAGAAATCTGGGCGATGTTCGAGGACACGAATGCTAAGAAAGCACCACTGTAGTCGAAATAAACAAACACGACGGCACAGGCGTTTCTGCTGTCTTGAGAGTGCCGCCACGAGATCGCCGCACGAGTAGGTGTATCTTCCCTTCTAGTACGTGCTGGGTTATCATAGCGACACACGACGAGAATTCACAGTCAAGGATAGCGCTTTTACGCGAAACGATGAGAAGTTTCCACCACGCCGTCCACGTCGACGATCACCACCGACGCCATGTTTGCGGACTGAAGGAGCCTCGGCACGACCGGCATGCAACGCGCGCGACCGAGCTCTCCTCGACCTGTGATTGGCCTGTCGCTCCCGTCGTTCCCGAACGTAACGAAAAAGTTCAGCCCGGCTCAACTCCTTGCGTTGCTGAACGAACACGAACGAAACGACCGTTTGGCGCTTCGTTGCTATGGTAACTTGTCGTTCCAACCGGTTGCATTCGTTCGTAAGCGCAGTGGTCGCTCCCAACGCAACTGTGTGAACGGGCCTTGACGATAATGAAACTACGACCCACACCAAAACACGCACAGAAAATATGCGATTATAGCTCCGGTGTCGTAAAAATGCCAGCACCAAAACCATGACGGACAAAAATATATATGCATAAAGAAAAGAGCCAGGAAAAATGGGATGTTGCGTAGTTCCTCGATTAGTAAGCACGTAAAAAAAACGACCGATCTAATTGAATGCTGAACACACTGACACAGGCCGTCCATCATCTAACAAAAACCGTCTACAGTACACTTCGCTTCTTAGAACGACATTGACCTTGAGCCATGAAACGATTTTTCTACTTTCCCTAATACTACATAGAATCCCGTCATAACGTGTGGGAACCATGGGGTTCCCTCTATCCCTATCTAGGCCTAGCTTCAAGCAGGCCGTGGGAGTCGTCGTCATCAATGGCGTCGGCATCCCGGATACAAGGAACCAAGAGGTCAAATTCCCCGAAGGGGCCGGCTCCCCTTGCCCATTTTGCGTGAACGCGCCATCGGCACACCCTTGGGAGTGATTATGGACGCGTCCTGTTTTTGAGTGACCTTCTAGCGGCCTCCCCGGGAGCTTCTATTTCCCGTAGGCTACATAAGCCGGCCACACCCTGTGGCCGGGGCTCTTTGGTTAGGGGGGCTACGCTCGACGGAGCACTACAGGGGCCTTACGGAGCACTCATCGTTATTTTACCGCTCCCCTTTTCCGTGATCCTGCCAGTTACGGCAGCGCGGACACTTCTCCTGGTGATCCTTCTGTCTATGCTAGATCGCAAACTCAACGATGAAGTTAACTCAATCGGTCGCTGATTGGCTGCCCTTTTGGTCACGTGATGTGACGTTGCGATTGAGTTTTTCCCTACGGATTCCGATGGAGTTCGAGCTATGCTGGTGAAATAATGAAGTTAGCGGTGACGTCAAAATGTCGTCACGATTCAGTTTGGCGATTGAGATAACTTTGTAGTTGTCAGGCAGCCGGAGTTGCCAAACTCAATGAAGATGGCGACGTTCACGCTCGCGGACGGGGCGAGCCAAAGCGGTCTTTCACGGACTATCGCTACGTTTTTGATGTGTTCGGTTCAAGGTTCGTCAGGGACGTAGTCGGGGAATACTAACCGACACTCGCTGGCTCTGACAGTTGCCGCGGAAGCTTTGGCGGCGTCGCGAGGGGCCATTTGCTGACAGCCGAGCAGCAAGTGCTCTCAGCTTCTGAGTCGCTTGAGGCATATTTTGGTCCGGCGAAAACATCACCGTGCATCGGTGCGCTGTGAGTCGCGTTATGTTGGATGTTAAAGAGACGATAATCGATCACCCGGGGTTCAAGGTGGGTGGACTTCGCGCGAAAGGAAGACGGAGAGACGACAACCAAGAAGTTCAGCGATGCGAATTCAGCAGTGCGCTCGGTAAATACGTATCAATACGCTGTGTTCTAATACAGTCTGAATTGAACATTTTCTCAAAGTGCTTGCACGACAGCTCTCGGTAGAAAACGGGCGCCTCATTCAACGCGATGAGTGTCGTGCGAGATCGTTTTAAGCGCACATTCAAGCTTACTCTAGTGATTGCATGTGTATAATTCATCCAAAGGTCTAGGGCCCTAACATCGGGAAATTGTTCAGCTTAAGCACGCTGTGTCCGTTTTTCCTTCACACTTGCCAAACTCTGTTTGTATGGACAGATCATGATACATAATTTTGATTGCCTGATATTCACGCTGCACCTCTTTGCTCTGCAAGACATGATTTTTGGTATCGTTTAAGCCAAGTGTAAATACCTCCACATTATTTTTTTTTGCAATTATTATTATTATTATCTTTATATTGCAGGCTTTTGGGTATGTTATAAAAACCTACATGCTACTAGTTCCAAGCACAGACTGCATTAGCATAGAAAGCATCTACCTAGTCTTGATGTGCTTTTGGACAACTGAAAAGGTTATGAAACATTAATGTCAGAGGCCGATTGTGTGCAGATGACAGCGACTAACCCCTGAAACCGTGGTTGCAGACCAATTCCTCGCAATCCCAATGGATGCTGTGCTGTCCCAAGGCCAAGCTTAACAAAAAGCATTGCTTAAGATTCTGTTGTGGAGCAGTGAACAGGATGCTCAAAAGCAGGTCCAGTGGTTGCAAAGGTTCTGGGCACAGCAACATCATTTGCCTTTCTGCACAAGGCAGGCTCGTATAACAGTATCTTCCCGAGCCCCTTGCTCCTCAAGAGTTCGAACCCCAAGGACGGTGTGATCTTTGAGAGCAGAGGACAAGCTGTGCAGCGTTGAAAATAATAAAGGTGGCTGCCTCTGCACCCCAAGTATGTGCTGCCTACCAGGGTCGCCCTCGTCAAACTTGCAGCCTGACAGCCGTCGAGCCTGTTACGAGCTTTGTCTTTCGAATCGTCACATCTGAAATATACTTGTGTGCATCTGCTTGCAATTTTGTGTCATACTTTGTAACTTGCCCAATCTAGTAGGCACGGCAAGTCCCTTTTGACTGCAGAGCGATCTACCCAGCAGACAGTACAAGCGGCATTCAATTTTGTTGGGTGCTTTTATCGACTACCTATTCTAGATAAAGGAGCAGTTTGATACGAGGACACTTTTCTTGATCTGAAGCAATTGCATATGCATTAAAACGACTGACACCAAGCCCATAGCAGGCAAGTCTGGTATTTCAGAAAATTCTGTTATGGGGGGGTTAGAAAAAGAGAGACATAACAAGTATATTTCTTTTTATTGCTCTGGTACCTGGGCTGAAGAAACACCTCACCAAGCATGTGATGTCAGAAATTTTTTTGGTATGGCACCTAAAATTAGAACTTTATATGTTTGTGATAAGTTGCTTTTTCTGAAAGAGCTTTGTAACACAATGTTTATGGCAAGGGTAACCTGCAAAAAATGCAAACCGCATAAGCTAGACTCCGAAGCATTACAACTGAGAACAAAAGCAGGGCCCCCTCACAGGTGGCATCTCGTTTCTCATCGACTGTGTAAGCATTCCGGCTCCAACAGTGTATTGTTCTAAGCATAGAGAAAGAAAAGGTGAAGAATTAACTGTGGTTGCTGGCATCTGGATGATTGGAGCTCCACCACCGTACCACCATTCATTGGGAAATTTTTGGTTCCTTGTATACGAAATTCACATTGACATCAGAAGTTGCGGCACAAGTGTCGGTACATAAACAATTGCACCGAGATTTGCTGACCGAAAACTTTTATTCCATGTATGACAATTTTGTCGGGTATGACCAAGGTACTTCTGCAAATCTTGTTTCCATGCTATACTGAAATCATGACAGAAGCAAAATAGTGTATAGGGAGCATTTTTATTGTAGATGAAAATTCTGCACCACCATGAGGTGCAGCACAAGTGTGGTCAGTGAAGATGACTGCTGGGCATGTGCAGCTGCTTGTCCCACCAGAGCCTGCAGCCAAAGTACACAAAAGGGGCTAATGCTTACAAATACATACATTTTTAAACAGCATGTTAGAGAAATTGCATAGAACAATATAATCCCAGTAGTGTATGGCATACCACTGCTTTAACCTTCTCTCATAACTCTCATGCAGTACTGGAAATAGCAAGAATGCGAGACTTCGGAAAGACGTTTAGTTTATGCGAGCACCTTCCTAACCAAGGAAGTGCTCAGACCAGCACACTCATGCTGTGGGTTTTCCAGTACAGCACGTAACCTATGAGACGGGCAGCCCTCAGCAATGTGCATTTAGCTTGATCTAATTACTTTGCAGTAAACAGGCCTGCTCTGTCGATCACATAAAAAAATGGAAAGGGACAAGCGGGTGGAAATCGGTCACTTCGAAACCCAACAGAAGGTCAGAAAAGGAAAAGGAAGGAAAACACAAGACTGCTGCATTCACCTTCCTTTCTGCTATAACTGTCTGTCATAGCTGATTTCCAATGACATGCTAACTGTTGTTCCCATCAATGCACTTGGTGCTGTGGAAGTCCAGCTCTTCCACATTGTGTTGAGCCAGCAAGAAAGGATGTGAGCACGAGCTGCTCTGGATGTAACTGAATAAAGCAAGGATGAAGAAACTCGGCCTGAAATAACTTATTATTGCCATATGATGCAGGTTTTCTTTCCACGGTTCTCTACACAATGCTTGCCAGCCAATTTTGGACCTTGACTGCACTTCTCTAAAGCTAGGGAATTCATGTTGCACTCCAGCAGCACGTGCAATGCAACCAGCTGCTCCTGCTGAGTGGGCGAGAGGTCCTAAACAGTGCAGTTCGGAGCAGTTCAGGCCCTCACCATCCAGAGTGGCAGTTCACCTGATGACTGGTGCACGGCTGACAACATGACACAGTTTCAGTAGCACGCATACAACGTTTGCGTGTGATGTCATGTCAGTAGGCGCCATGGTGGTGGCCACCACTCTGTACATGTCAGATGCGGTTAATGGCAGAGGCTGCTCCTGTTGCCACGTGCGTCTCCGAGCAGGCGCGCTTGTGGCGGAGTGATTGTCGTGCTTGTTTGCCTTGCAAAGGTCCGAGGTACGATGCCTGGCCGTGCAGGCACCTTTTTGTTGTTTCTGTAAATGTGGCATTCTGGTGAATTCAAGAACCCTCTTGCTTGTTCGAAGTTCAAATGTTATAAGCGACGAACCTTCTACGCCGATTGTCCCAGACACCCACGTATATGAGGGTGAGGCGATATGGAGTCTCGCTCTTATGCTAGATCGTGCTACTCCGCCTTGATGCCTGCAAAGCTACCTCTTTGCATTTTTGTCTTGACACAAGTTCACCAAATTAAATGTTTCGTTTTTGTTCATTCATCACCTCATCATCTGTCATTCGTGACATTTTGGTGGAGGTGTGGGGCATTAACAAAAAGGTGCATGCACGGCCAGGCATCAAACCTCGGACCTTTGCAAGGGAGGCAAGCACGATAATCGCTCCGCCACAAGCGCGCCTGCTCGGAGACGCGCGTGGCAATATGTGCTAGTGCAGTAACTTGGGCTAGGCCTAGGCAGAAGTTTAAACCGTCAAGTGATCACGACAAAGTTTGCCCGTATTTGTCCAGTTCAGTACGCAGAAAATATTACCCTGTGTGCTGGCAAGAACCATCTGCTACTTACTCTTAACTGGACTATTACAGATTGTGATCTCTAGCCAAAGGTGGAGGACTTGAATACCCAAGTGCAAAAAATTAAGAGAAATATGCAAAAGTGTGTGACGACAATTTTGCCGAGTTCGATAGGCAATGCCCAGCTAGGTGCGTCCTGTTCCCACAGCCCTTTGCACCTTCGATATAACTAGCAGATGTCAATTTTGGAATTGGTGAGCCAGTTTTGTCTTAGTGTCATTTCCTTGTCAATTTCAGAGTGGTGGGTAGCTGTAGTGTTGCCGGGAATGTTTGGTGGAAGCAGGCTGCTGTTGGGAAATGGAACCGGAGACAGAGTGGGAATGTTTGGTGCAAGCAGGCCACTGTCGGGAAACGGATAACCGGAGCCACAGCCTTTTTGCAAACTGACGCTTAGTCTCATCCATTTTTCCGCTGTCTTGTTCGACACAAAACTCGAGTAACCATGTGTGAATTGTCTCTGCACCATGTGTACACCTAAGTTTTTGTGAGTCTTGCTGAGGCGTCACCTTGCTAGAAACACGGTTGGGCCTACAGCCACCTTGGGAGCTACCGACCAGGCACAATAATGTTTATGACAGCTTCTTCGACTGTCCTCGTAGTTATGCACGGTGCAGATAGTAGTCACAGTTTTATGCAATTGCTGAGATGGGCACAAAAACTGTCACTTTGGGCCACTGGAGCCAGCACAGTTCACCACGATCACAGTGTAGCAAAGCTGCAACCACAGACCATCAGCGGCCATCAGCATGAGACTACCGACGGCACTCGTGCATAATACATGTTAATGACGCGACATAGGTACAAACAGCGTATCATGGAGATGAGTCCAGACTTTTTATACCTACCATTTGGTGGTGGTGGTGGTGGAGCTGCCACCTGTGCTGGGTCCTCACTAGCACCTTTGGTTGCAGCAGATGAGTCCTGAAAAATCCAGTTAAACACATGTTAACGCACAAAAAATTGACAGCCTTTCTGGTTACGCGTTGATGTAATGCCCCTTGTTTACACCTTAGAATTCAGGTATCTGAGTGCCTCATGCACAGGTCTAAAGAAATTAACTCGTGAGCTTGAGCGCTACGTTCCGAGCTTTCGAAGAAACATTACGAAGCAGCACACTCGCGCAAAAGTCAATAAGACCAAAAACAACACGGTGTCTGTTCACTACCAGTAGCAAGTTTTAGCAGACCGTTACCGTGTTCTGCGGTGCTGAAAAGCATGCTTCAAAGTTACAGCGCGAGCTACCAGTAGCGATATCACTGCGCACGGCAACGCAACGCTAAAACCGCCTATTACGATTCCCAGAACTTACCAAAACTGCAGCCGAGATGCCGTGTGGCGACGGACGAGGCGCGTCCCCTCTCGAAATCATGCGCCTTCTTCCGTGTCTTTGCGGGCCAGATTCTGTACTACTCCTCGAGTTCTGCGACGACACTTGGGTGACGTCCCCCACCAGACTGCCGAGTGGCCATCGCGACGTGACAACCTTTGAAAAAGCCCGACTTGACAGCAAAAATTCCAAAAGTGAGGCAAATCTTCGTACAGACACACGAGCACTTTACGCGCGACATCCACCGTCGGCCATGACGATTCATCACGATCGCGATGCAGCTCACGCATGGCGATCATCTAAATTGTTTCACTTACGTAAAAAGACATGATTCATGCGACCTAAACTGGACACCGGTAATTATATTTAGATTGTACCAAATTATACATTTTCAGAAGTTAAAAATGTTGCTTTTACAAGAACCTCCGATGCGGCGTTGCGCATTTCCCTCTAGGGACATTTTTTGGGTACAAATCCCGATGAAGTTACAACTCAATCGCCGCTGTTCGTCGACGTCATCAACGCGCCGCGATGGAGTTCCCTGCCAGTTGAGTTCGCCGCCGATTGAGATTAGGCTCCTCCCACCGGCGACGTCACGATGAAGTTTCTCCATCGCTTTTTCCAGCATAGACAGACCTGTCAATTAAAGGGACACTCCGCTTCATTTTTGATATTTAGAAAACTATGCAGCCCTCTTCAGTATCATATAGGAAGACCCCATGTCAAATATTACGATCTAATTCCGTCTATATATTTAATAAACTGGCCAGCAAACTTTCAAACGAGCCAAGTCGCCGAAATCTGCCAACTCTAGCGTGCGACGTGAGGCGCAATCGTCAGCGCAGTCAATGCGACGGGGGTGGAGCGGCCAACGTTGAACCGCTACGCCAAAGGCATGACTACGTCATTCTCACGTTTTGGTTGTTTTTACTTCTCGGAGCGAAATTGAACGATGACGTCATGAGTTTCTCCTCCCGGTGTTGGCTCTACGGCGTCCACGTGATCACCGTAACGCGGATGCGCTAGTTTGCGCTGCCCTGCGCGTTTATCGCAAGTCCGGTTTCTCCGCTCCCCCTCTCCTCTTTCGTGTTCTCCCCTTCCCCCTCTCCCCCGGGCCATCACCGTCCACGCCATGCGAAGCGACCTGCCCGCGTCGCGTGTCCTGTACCTCGCGCCTGCGAACGTCACAAGACCACGTGGTTTGACGTGACGTGGCCATGACTCTGAGGACACGGGACCAATGTTGCCTGACGCAACCGAAGTTTCGGTTTCGGTATCGGCTGATGTTTAAATTAAGATTACACAAATAATATTCAACATTTCGCGAATCCGAAGACGTAGAGCTGTTGAGTAGTACTTTGTGAAATGGAATCACATGTAAGCCTAAATTTTTCGGAATTGAGCGGAGTTTGCCCTTTAAGGCAGCGCCAACTTCATTCCTCTGTTGTTTCGCCTACGGGCGCAAAGCGAGTGGCGTAAGCCCAATAAACACGTTCTACGGTATCCCTGTGTTTGGTGTGGTATCCCGTCCACCGGAGCCTAACGGCAGTCAACGGACGGACCCGGCCGTAGCCGCCATAGCAGCGGCACTACGGAGTGGGTGTTGCCTCACAGCGATCAGCAAGGTAAGTCGAAACCCACTTTATTGCAACCGACGAGTTACGGAGTGGGTATTTGCCTCGCTGAGGACTTTGCCTCAGCGAGGCGAAAGTCCTCAGCGAGGCAAATCTCCGAGTCCTTGCCTCGCTCCGAGTCCTTGCCTCGCTGACGACTCGGAGCAAGAACAAGCGGCCGCGTGGCCTGATGTCTATCCTGTGCCGCCAACGTTAAAGATATACTGACACCTCAAAGGCCTTTACGTATTTATCCTTTTTGTCTAAAACGATGCAAATTGTAGTCATAGACACACAAACAATTACTACAATGCAAAAAAAAATTTTTTTTGACCACGCGCGCGCAGTTTTTTTTTATTGCGTTTTTTTGTTGTTTTTCATTTCCTCGCTTTTTTTATTTGTGACGTCAAAAATTATAAAATTTACAACCTTTGTAAGCGCCATTTTTATAATATTTAATAACGGCATTCGTAACACATGTTTTTCAACGCAATTGCGAAAGCACTACGGCCCTTCTTTTTGAAATACCGAAAATCGGAGTCCGGAGTGAAGTCGCCTCCTGGCTTTCCATCCTCCCTCGGAAAACATGGCGTCGGGGAATCGGACAAAGTTCTCTTGTAGGTGCCCGACGTCCTAGACTCAGACTTCGAAAAGGAAATCGTCAAACGATCAAAACAACTGGGTTTGGTGTCTGTCTACCGTAGTGTTGGTTGTGACTCCTCTCTAAGAAATAGGGGGTGTACAGGGGTACTCCCCTTGTCCCATATGTAACTCCCCAAAACTACATTTCGTCGTTCTGTCCACTGACGTCGAGCTGGCGATACCAACTTTTACAAGCGGCTTGATAGCTGTTGGATATAACGTACTAAATAGCTAATGTGCGTATCAAAGAATACAAAAAAAATTACTCAGGTTTTGAAGCAGGGCTAAAAAAACCTTGATTGTCTAGTAGCCTTTAATGAGTACATTAGCTATTTTAATGAGTTGTATCGGTCGGCTATCAAGCCGCTCGTAAAAGTTGGTATCGCCAGCTCGACGTCAGTGGACAGAACGACAACATGTAGTTTTGGGGAGTTACATATGGGACAAGGGGACTACCCCTGTACACCCCCTATTCGCCGCGGCAGCCTTACTCGCAGAACCGGCGCGACATGGCCCCTCGCGTTCCTCACAAAAGTCCACTGCGCGTTCTTTTCCACCTCACACCGTTTCAAAGAACTTGGGATCGCTGCGAGGGCCCTAAAAGAACGTCAAACTCGAAGGTGAAGCATCGTCTGCTCACAGCAATTGGCTGCACGCAAGCGGTTAATCGCGGGACGCGGGTGAACACTTCGGTCGGGGGCGTGATAGAAACTCGAGTTGCAGGGCGAGTCAATATTTGACGTCACTGCACTGGCGCGGATTACGCGAGAGCTTCAAATCTGCCTTTAAGAAATCGTTTTTTTTGTGTTTTTTTACTTCACTTTCCCAATATTGAGTTCTGAAGTTTCGAATTTTGAGGGCAATGCCCAGGCATAACTTCCAAACGTTTCGAATAATAATAATTAAAAAAACAAAGATTTTGACCTATCAGTGCCCCTTTAATCATAGCCACGCGCTGGGATTGGCAAAGTAGAAAACGCGTGCTCAGCTCGAGGCATTGTTCGACTTCGGCTATTCTCATCACCGCAGTGGTTGGACACGAGCCACTACCCGAGTGTCCGCCGAGACATTGATTGTTATAAGCCGAAGTCGAGTGCTCACGCAGTTCTCGTGTCCAATCCATGAGTCGCGCTCGACTGTCGTTAGGCGGGCGGTTTCGATCCCAGAATTACGTCATCAACCTTTGCGCAGACAAGACTGAAAGAAATACTCCCCTTTTATCCCTGCAATTTCACCACGACAAACAAGCTTCTGGCCCAATGGCAGTCTGTGCGAGTATTTCGGGCAGACTAGGACCAGTACGCCTGTCCAAATTCATGAACCTTCCACCCCGATATCGTTTCATGACCCCTTTAAACGGGCCATAAAATTAATTTTATGTTGGCATAAATAATTTTAGATTGCAATCTTACTACTCGCATATCGTTTAATGGGTCCAAAGAAAAAGGGTAGAAAGTCAAAACACTCCTTTTCGCGGTGGCGCCCTCCTATGGTCCCCTTTCGTGATGTCATTACCACGCGAACAACAAATTCGATGGTGTTTCTAAAGGCCCTGTCACACTGAGGGAACACGACGGCAACAGCAACACAGCACGTTGTCAAACAGTCAGGCAACTTGTTGCTCGCTCCCCGTGTTGTCCGACAAACCTGTCACATCGCGGCAACAGCAGCGCAACATGGACGACAACTAAAATGTTGCCTCGGTATGACAGCTTTCGGCAACAAAAACAGCAGCAACTTGTGTTGGACAACGTGTGTTGCCCTGATCGCTGGCTGGGCGAATTTCGGGCCGGCAACACGACAGCACAGATAGCTTCGATGGCAGAGCTAGTTCCCTATCAATAACGTCTTACTAAAATAAAGGATTGGAAAACGTTATTTAACAATAATTAAGGCTGGCGTGCAGCTAAAATAGTTTGATAAATGTTTTTACTGCGTAATTACGGAAAGCGATTGTCGAAATGGTCACAGCTACGGTCGTGAATATCCAGACTGGTGTTGAAGTTAGAACTGCCGAGAGACCAGCTGACATTACTGCTAGTGAAATAAAATGGCATGCCTTCTCACCCGTTGATAAAGTATAATGAAAATAATCCAGGAAAGCAAATATTAAACATTTTAAGCATGATAACGACCACTCTGATCATGATTCTTGATGCTTGGAACTTGGAAACTGCCGCTACCAGACACCTGATTGGTTTCAAAATACCCAGGACGTTTTGTGGAATGAATTGATCACACAGCATATGCATAGATCACATAGACAACGTTGAAAATTATTTTTTCATCGATTGTTTTGAAGGCCGATCGTGTCGGTGGCGCAGTTTTTAAGCACTGTAAGTTCAGCTCAACACCACGCTACAAAAGAAGCTTTGGGGTACGGCCGGTGCTAACTAAATTTTACAGTAAAAATAGGAATTGCATGAAAGGAACCGGACAGAAACCCTTCAAACGGCAGCGTGAATCCCGAACATATATCAGCGATCTCACTTTCCTCGGTTAGGGCTATCTGCTTTGTCAGCGAATGAAGGACATTTTGATAAAATAAAAGGTGAAAAATACTCCCCGTGTCAAGTTTTCTAACCACAGTCACTGGTTGATGTCGTCCCGGGTTGATTTCCGGCCCTTCAAACGCACTAGCACTTTGTAGAGTCACATTACAGCGACTCCGCGCCACACACAAACGAAGGAAAACAATCAAGATGGCGGAATGTTCCCAGTGTTGTCCCCACCGTCAGGAAAACCCCACCACCGGTTGTCCCCACCGTCAGGTCGGGAAACAAATCGGGCAACACGGTTGCCGGGCGGCAGCAACATGTTGCCCGACTGTTGTTGTTGCCGTGATGTGACAGGGTCACAAGCAACTCGATTTTCTCGTATTGCCGGATAGAGTTGTCCACGTGTTGCCTCAGTGTGACAGGGCCTTAATGAGCATGGTGGAAGCTTTGAAATCATTGCGCTCTGAAACCAACGCTGCCAACAGCACCAAAATTGAAGTTCTTCCATTCCTCTTAGTTCCGTCGGAGAGACATCCTTTGCTGACGTCATAGTCAGCATTCGCCCAATCGTGTAAGGCCGATCACAGCGACGCTTTCGATAGCGCACGTCGCCAATAGCCAATTATTTCGTACCATCTTTTCTTCCAATGCTTTCCGCCTCTTCACTGCATCTGCGCTACCCAAATCACGTCAGCCTACCCCAGCTCACGCATCGGACACGAACACTGCGTCACTCGGACGTATGCGCTCGTCAACAATCAATCCGCCGATGAATATTTGAATTCGCGTTCGTGGCCAATGAGCGCCGTGACGGCACATATCATCGCCTGCGAATGACAACTTCCATGCTGTGCTTAAAAAGGTCGGTGGAAGCTTGGAGTCATCGTACCGGTGCCGAAGCACGTCACGGCCGCGTCATCCCTCATTTTGCTTTTTAGTTGAGGAGGAAAACTAAAGAGGAAGAAGTTAAAAAAAAAAGGATTTCATGGCCTCTTTAATGGACGTAATATGAACACATCACTCGTGAATATATACAAACACAAATGAAAGGATTCCAATGTCCGCGATTACAATATAGCGTGATCCGCACTAGTTGTGTTTTACCAGGACCGAGAGTTTTCGGGCCCACAGGCTCGCAAAGGCTCGCACAACCCGGTTCCCGCTTTGAAAGGGATCACGCGCGCTACGTCGGCACGATAGATTCGCTCGGGGAACGCCTGCTCATCTATATTTCAGGTTCAAACGGTTTCGTTCCCGCGACCTGTTTGCGATGATGAACGACCGACATGCCTACCTAATCCACTCGAACCTCCTGGGAAGCTCCATCCATCGCATGACCGTGTTTTCGTCTGCTCCACGCGTGTGCGCGGATATGCCGGTAAGAGCGAAACATTTCAATTTTGTTTTCCTGTTCATTATACACAGATCGCATGTGACGTCATTCGCGGCCATACCAGTATTTTATGCGCCGCGAGCGTTTGGTTCGAATTGTTAGCTTCACACCGCAGAAGTTGTAGTTCGAACAAACCAGCAAGTAGGAATAAGCATCGTTATCCAGCAATGGCAACACTTGCAAGCTGTGTATATTGGATCAGTGGTCCATGCTCCATTCCGCTGCGCCTAATGCTTTACAAGCACCATGCGTGTGAACAAAACGTTCCGAGACTGATTTTGTAGCGTAAAAAAAGAGGGCAGCACAGTGAGGCGCGCGCAGTAGTCAAAGGAGAGGACTTTCGTGTCTCGTTATACCAAAAGAGCGTCGCTCCGTGAACATTTGGAACTGCGCAACACGAGTTTGACCACATGCACGAGTATAATGACAATTTCTCCACAGACTGCAAACCAAGGCGAAAGCGAACATCAATTCTACGTCAAACACACCAAATGTAAAATATACCTCTGATATGATTTAGAAGGTTTATATCAAAAAGCAGTTAGGTGTGCAAGGTGTTTTGCGTGGCACTCGCGCCTCAAGAAGAGGTCGGATAAGGTCGCTCTACCGCTCTTCGTCTTCCAGCGATGTTCTGCCGTCCCTGAAGCGCGAGTGCCACTTAAACCACTTCACTAAAATCCACTGCTTTTCGACACAAGCCTGATGAATCATTTGAAGGGTCTCTGTTAAATATTTACCGAGTTTGAAGCACAATTGGTGTTCGCTCTCGCTCTAGTTCGCAGTCTAGGCTGAAATCGCAACTGTGCCCATGCACGTGGTCATAAAACTCGTGTAGCACAGCTCCAACTGTTCACAGAGCGATGACCTTTTGTATAACCCTTTGATCACACCTCGTATATATATATTTATATATATAAGCTCAAAATTTCAAAAACACAACGACAAAAAAAAAAAGAAGAAAGGTGTTTTATAAACAAATTTTATATGAGCACAGGGTCAATGGTTCTGAGGAAATATGACGTCAGTTTCCTTTGAAATATCGAAAATATGACATAAGAGGTTTGCCTTTTAACCCATCAAGGTTTTTTCAGGGCAGCGAGACATGAAAATCGGAATATTCTTTTTTTCATTTGAGAACGACAGTAAAATAAAGTCCGATAAACCCCGAATTTTCAGTGCAAAATAAACTACGAAAACGCTGAATTCTACTTATAAAGAAACGTGCCGAGCTTTTCTCGTAACGCGTGCTCGAAGACGTTTGAAAGCGGCTCGAGTAACAAAAAGGCTGCCGCATGTTACGCTCAGCGTCATCGGCCCCTTTTTGCCGCGAGCGTAGAACGGATGGCCCACCGCGTACACCCAAAGTGGTGCTGCGCGCGGTATATTATAAGTTATGCCGGCGCGAAGCTCGAAACGGCAGCGGAAATAAACCAATGGCATCATTGCGAGATTATTTTAGGTCTTTCCTAAGCCACGAGCAGTCTCACCCAAAACCCGTTACAGTCAATACAGACGCTGAATCCCGGGACTCGTAAGGGGTCAGGGTTGAAGAAGAACTCATCATCGGCCCAAGCAGCTAGGACTCAACCAGCCAGTCGTTTGTTTGGCCAGTGTGACCTGAACCACCACTCGAGCAAGAAACACGCTACGGACAGTGACTGCAGACTGCCTTCCGTAGACCTACTAGAAGAAGGACCGCGGTCTAAGGACACTCCAGCCACGGGTCATCAACTGCAAGAGGAGCCCATGCTGAAGTCTGATTGGCCCCTGGCGACAGAAAATATGGCTAATCACTTTTCTTTCAAAGCAGCTGAGATAAGAAAAAAGAGATTCTAGAATGCCACCACTGCTGGCTCATCACCGCCCTCGCCACCTCTTTCTATTACTTTTATTAGGTTAATGATTGCAAGCAAGAGAATGCAGAAAACTCGGCGTTTCAACTTCACCACAGCAGAAGGCAGAGCCGTCATCGTTGAAGTCTACTTATGACCAACAAACGTAACCCGAGCTCGCATTTTTATACTGGGCTCTCTTCACGCTTTTCACGCCGATAGGGCCTCGTGTCTACAGGGACAATGATGTAAATAAACATGACAGTCGGCGCTTACACCGAGGCCAGGTGGTATTGCTTCACCATCGAGGGGGACCGTAGTCACTCACACGCTGGCGACGAAATCCG
>JAZHYW010013556.1:0-24435 GCA_037355805.1 Ixodes ricinus | reverse complement strand
TGAGTTGATTCTGAAAGTCTTTGAATTGCTCCTGAAACAGGGGCATTATAGTGCCTAGAGGGAGAAAACAGTTGTTCATTCACAAACTGGAAGAGGGAAAATTGCGAAAGGTGCTGATTTGTTGCTTCATAAAGTAGGAAAGGGCGAAAGCACAGTTGGGGACTAGAAAAGAAAACGTAAATTTTCGGCGCACATAAACACATCGCGCGATAGCCAACCAAAACCGCAGACAAAGAAAAAAAGAGAAACAAAATCCTGATGGTTGAGGACAGCCGTTCAGGTTGCACGTGTATAGCGCGGTCCGCCTACCGTCGAAAGCCCACGCGACCGTGCAAACGAAGCGAATATATTCTCCAAACGCCCAAAACCAGTCGACCGAAAAAGAACAACAAAAAGAAGCCCAACAAAGAGTTGTCCGCCGTTTATCAGCCCTCCAGCCAGGTCGCACGCACGTCGGGCACGCCCAGTGCCCACACAAACAAACAAACCGACGGCGTCAGATCAACATCGGCGAGACAACAACCCGGAGAAGAGTCGGCCCATTAGTATGGCTGGTGGAGTGTCCGTGCCGCAGGCCTCGCCATGCATTCCGGGGCAGCACGCACAGGGTGGAAGGGGGGAAGGGGCGAGGCAAGCAGCCAGTCGCGGGTCCCCGTGCTTTGCATTCCGAGCCTCACGTCTTTTCTCCCAGATCCCCGAGGCGAGCGCGCGCTGGCCCTAGCCGACCGGAGAGAGCAACTCCTTCGGCCCCGCCATCGCCGCGCTGCAAGCGAGGTCCTGTCTCAAAGGAGAAAAAGAGAGAAGCAGTCGACGTCAAAAGCGCCCATTAGCCGCGCCGCTAAGTCGACTCGAGGCAGCACCCAAGAGACGGCAAGACGTGGCCGAAGCCCGAGCCGGCCAAGCCGCGCGAGCTTGGGAGCGTTGACCCCGTCGCCCGGGGCTTACAACCCGAACCCCTTGGGCGTCGTCCCTTCCCTTCGTCTTGCTCGCTTACACACGTCCTTTCTCGCAGTTGTACATCCGACGTGATTTCCCATCGGGGAGCGCGCGCCCGCCCGCGCCATTATGGAGCTTGCTACAGCGCCGCGTCCTGGCGGCATGTTGTCCCTCGGCGGGGCTGACGATGACACGCGGCTCAGGGCGTGCGGCAAGAGCGGGGGAGAACTCTAGCTCGGCTGCGCGTACGCTCTCGTGACGCGCACGCGCGTCTCGGGTTACGTGAGGCGTACCCTCGAATGCCGGGTGTTGTGTGTGCTCAGGTGCGGGCTCTTTGAATTTCGCGAACACCAAATGCTAACGAAAGCAGCCAGAAACAGGCGACTAATCGCGGCGCGGAAATAATAAACATAGTCCGCCGCCGTTTGACGGTCGACAAGGCGAAATATGACGTACTTGGTCTGGGCGACAAGGAATAAAATAATCCAAACATACCTCAAAGAAACAAAAAAAAATATCTGCCGTTACAAAAAATTGAGCTATAGTCCGTTGGAACGCAAGAAGGTAGAGCAAGGGAAAGGAAGGCCGGAAGGAGGAAGCAGACGGAACGCTGCAGAGGAGAGGGGAAAACTTCCTCTACTCTTTAACGTACCGTCTGCTTCCTCCTTCTCGGCCTTCCTTTCCCTTACCTTGTTGAGTTGGAAAGGACTATAGTTGCCCGAACACCTCGAATTCAGCACGTTCGAATGGGCAAAAAAAGTGATTTGGTATTTTAATCCAAACCAGCCTACGTCAGAATTCAACTGACGATCGCCACGAGATGGCGGTCTGCGTTACATCTTTTAAAATCTCCCCCCCCCCCTTCTCACCCCATGTTTCCCTATCTTTCGCTTGCTGCTGTTTCCTTGACTTTTTCTTTTCCTTCTTTTTCAAAGCCGTTGTTTGCGTCTGAATTCCTCAAAATATTTTAAGTAAATCAAGTAATCCCCATTGGTGGGACGATTATATCGTTCGGACCGGCGGGTATATGACTGAGTAATTGCAGTCGGAGGATTCTCAAGATTCTCCCCAGATACAAACACGACTTCGCTTTGTAGTTGAGGAGAGTTACATTTTATTTCCCGCTTATGCGGAGAGCAAGTTCAACTGCTTCCTTTCGCAGATGTTGTGGTGACGTCAGAACGCAGTGCTCTGAATGGCTCTAAATGAAGGATAGTGGGTAGAGCTCAAAGCAAGCTGCCTCGAGGTCTACCCACTATCCTTCATTCAGAGCCAATTAGAGCTGAGTGTTCTGAGGTCAACACAACCCCTGCAAAAGAAGCCGGCGAAATAGCTCTCCGCATTGGAATGCAAGTGAGGAGTTTTTCGCTCGATTCATGGAGGGATTTTCAGAGGCGGGAGTGGGTACTGCACGATCGGGTAACACCGCTTTCGGACGGCGGGTGCAGCTAGGACACGGCAAAGAACGCTCGACTGCGACCGGAATCGACGCGGGGAACGCACACGCGCGAAGAGGCGACCGACGAGCCGTCGTCCACGAGGGGGGCTCCAGCCTCGCAACTGCATGCCCAATCTGCCTCGCGAGTCTGCGTCGGGGCGAGCGCTCCCAGTCGTCGCTGGAGACGGCTCGTGACGCCCGAGGGTCTGCTACGCGGGCAACTGAGGGTTCAATTCGCGGCGGCGCCCCACGTCGCTGCTGTCTGCTACGCTCGGCTTAGGGACGACGAGTGCGGCACATGCCGTTTCGCACGAGCCGCTGAATTTCGGCGAAGAAATATGATACAAGGGGCAAATAGTCTCATCATTTTACGGCTATGCGAATTAAACTATCGCGCGTAAGAGTGGGTAATGTCTACTACTTCTAGCTTTAACTGCACTCGAGGCCGCAAATGCTTTAAACACAGGCGTTAACAATAACAAACGATTATTATTCTCATTTGCGAATCCCGATGCATTACTAAAATCGCAACCATGCAAAATATTATTCACTCACCATTAAAACAAACAAACAAACAAACAAACACACACACACACACACACACACACACACACACGCGCACACACGCACGCACGCACGCACGCACGCACGCACGCGCGCGGATTTTATTAGCATTTTCTTTTTTTGCTGCAACCGCAGTTTTTGAACTTTGAGTGTGCCACCTGTCGTAGACACGGAACTGCAGTAAGTACCCTTACCACATCCTGCAGTCGCCTGCCAAACAACATTTGCCGCTTTTCCAAAGACGCTCGAGTAAAAGCGCGCGGCAACGTCTCCCACTCTGAATCCTCCTGAACGGAGACGCGTCTCTGAGCTAAATAGAACTAACTGAGCGGAAGTGTTACGAGTGCTACAACGTAACGAGAGGCTGGTAGTTTTAATGTTCCAACAGGTTCATGCGTAGAGATGGAGCGTTGCCCTCATAAAAATGTTTCAGGCAGTCTATAGAAATCCTATCCACATTTTAACGACTCCTTCAACTTCCTATCAACTCACGTCGTATCTACAATTTTGACAGACTTTTTAAAGACTTTCTTTCAATCGAAATCTGTAGAGTACAGATGATAAAAATGCTATAGAATTTTTATCACCACGTCTCAATAGATTTTCTGTCACCATATTTTCACAGAATTTATATAGGCTAGAATCGATAGATCAATAAGATACATGCGGAGAAGCGACATCACACCCAGTTAAAGTCTCCTTGAGGAGGCTGCTTTTTTTCACTTGTGTCAAATAATTATCGCCTCTCGCGATGTTGTATAGTTGGAGATGAAGTTAACACTCATAAACCACATTTCGTATAAATTATGTGCGAAGAAAAAAACAGCTACGTAATTGCCGTAACTTTTTTTTATCTTCTGGAATGGTCCTCGTTCCAGTGATGGCCTTTAAAATGTAGGGAACATATAGCAGTGGAGCTGACAACATTACTGGCATTGCCACTGGTATAGTGCTCCGTGAAGCGTGGCATGTTTTCATGAATGTATCGTGACAAACCTATAACTAATATTCTGATATTTTTTTTGCGAAAAACAGTTTTTTTGTTATTTGAAAGAAGATAAAAACGTTGCTAAAATCTCTATTCGTTTTCAGTAGAATTTCGATCCAACCTTTTATACAATAAGTTCTATAGGAAGTCTACAGGAACAAGCTTCGGCCAAAAAAGCTACCACAGCCAGTGAACAGAGAAGTGGATACATTTTCAGTGGGATATCTGTAGCCTCTATACACTATTTTCTACAGAAATTCTGCAAAACGTGGATAAATATCATTGTAAGGGTAGCGAACCGCGAGCCCGAACAAAGCAGCAACTGGAACTCGCGAGCGTTCACACGCGAGGCCCGCTACATCACACAGATAACGCTGTTTCCAAATCACGTTCCCACAATAATTATCCGTGGTCGTGTTTTCTTTTATGTTTGTGTAAAAAAAATTAACTTTTCGCTCTCTAAACATACACGAACAAATTCTGCTTATGCGCGCATTTCTCCCGCCATTACGACAATGAAAGCTGGCTGTCTTTCTTTTCTCAGCCGTAAACGGAGCGAGCCTGCGCTCTCCCATCTCTACGGCGCCTTTCAACGCCACCTGAAACCCAGGTGCACTTGATCTGCGAAGTCGTCACAATAGTGGGCCGAGTCAACGCTGTCAATAAATCACAGCGTTCGAGCAGCAGTGGTTCGAGTGGCTCCGGCCCACCCCATCGACGTCTCTTCGAAACATGTTAGAAATGAAAAAGCGGGCAGGAATCCATCAATGCCAGCAGTAACCGCGTGGGCTGCAACCTTCATCTACCCCCGCACTCCTCCGGGAAGCGACGATCCATCTTGCACTTTAAACGGGATACATCTCAAGCTCCGCCCTCCCGTACTCTCAGCGAGTGAAGAAACGTCAAAGCGAGGTAACAAAGTACACACAGAAATACTGAAGGCGGCGAGGAAAAAAATGAACGTATACACGACGTAAGCCGCGCACAATCAAGGTGTTTTGTAACCCCGTAACGAGACGCCGCGCTTCTCCTGTCTGCCTGCACAATCGCGCAGCCGGGGTTCTGCGGCGTGTGTCTTGGCCAAACACCGCCGGACGACCCTCGACTGACGCACCAACTTTATCCCCCTCCCCGGCCGAGAGCCGGACGGCGCAGGGAGGAAACTGTTTTCGGGTGCGGCGGGACGTGCGCCGCCGGTCCGTGAAATAAAGGGTCTTTGTTGGACGGCGCTCGACCTGCTCCACGTCCGGGCGGAGGCAACGAGCGAACGCGACAGGACAGCAAAGCGGACGCCGTCAGCGGGTCGCAATGAAATCAGGACCGACGAGGACCGACCTGCCCCGAGCTTTCCGGAGGCTTCTGGGCTTGGCTGCTTCAGTGTGCGCCCGCGGGACGACAAACAACGGGGCGCTACAGGCGACAGTCGGTCGCCTTTCGCGACAGGACAGCAAAAGAGCAATTCGACGCTGACGGTTTATCCTTCCCAATTCTCTTGACAGAAATCTGGAGAGGTTCGAACATAACGGCTCTGGGGTTCGGAAAATCGTTCTATATGTGAGATATCGAGGGGAAGGGGTTCACTTCCAAGATTCAAGAGCTCTAGAATATACTACATTCGCAACTCCTAAGGAAGAAGAACTACCCAGCGGAAAAGACGTAAAATAGAGGATCTGATAGCTAGCGCCCTGTCCGAGTGTGCAGCGAAATATTTCACGGCCTGGTGGCCAAAGCGTGAACCAGAGGAAAGCGAATAAACGCAAGCCGTATCTTTCAAGTTCCGGTGTTCAAGGTGTTGGTACTCCTGCGTCGGTTCAATTTCAGGAGTGCCCGAGGTGACGCCTTTTTAACCAGACGACTTCGCCCTGACGAAATTTATGAGGTACATTTGAGAATGTGGCGGTCGAAAATACCAACAGGGACGTCAAATGTAGCTTTAGACTTTGGTCGATATCAGATATACGTGAGCAATGGATCCCTGGTTCTAGTCATCTACGGACATATAATCCCATTTTACGTGCAACCGTCCTCGTGAAAAGAAGCTGAACGATGGCATATTGATCATACTGCTCTACACATTGTAATTTCCTTTTTTTATTTCTCAGCCCGGACTCCAGACTACACTGCGATGTGAGTAAACCGTGTTCAGGTTACATACATCGGTTTCGAAAACGATAAAACCGAACGTTCAACCTTGCACCATTCCAGTTGGTGCCACTACAGTATCAATTTGCATTTTTATAAATTGGGGACGCTCTTTGATGGTTTTTCAACTATCCAATAGCTAAACTATGTATAAACGTCCTATTCACATTTTGCCCTTTCTCGATTCGCACCATTCTTATTTGGACATTCTCACAGTTGAACTTCACACAAAACCATCCCAAATGTTCTGTGTTTTGTGCGTATTTTTCTCGCATTTGGAATTATTTGTTATTTTGACCCGTTTGCAGCTACGACCGAATAGCAGGTGGTTCCTCAGACCTGCGTTGGGACCAACGGCTCGTAACGTGCGCAGCAGTCCACTTTAAGGGAAAACATATATTTGGAGTAAAGGGTAGAGACAGTTCATCTTGATCGAGGTTCGACTGAGAAAGACCAAACGTTAAGTCTTGCTCCATAGGACCAGCTCGGCTGGATGGTAGACTGGTCCTTCAAGAGATCGCAAGAGGCATAAACCGGCTCGGTCTCTCGGTCGAACTCGGTCGCAAAGTTGAACGGACCTAAGAACTCCGACTGCACCCTCCGCGGCCCGGGAAAAGGGGACATACGTAGCCACGCTTTGACACAAAGAGCATTTCGGATGTTTTTATTGCCAAGCGCCCGCGACCAAATCCGGACAACCCCATCAAGCGGGTCCTGACCCTTGCTGCATGTTTCGAGAGCAGAACGAACGTATTTAAGGAAAGCTCTTGTCTGTCTGTACCTTCCACCGGTCCGGTTCTTTTGTTGTTCTTGCGTTGTTTTTATTTTTTTTTTTTGACGCATCTATTAATTTGTTCAGAGTTCTACGTATTCGAGGAACCATTAGCCGAACCGCGGGACCAAAGCACGTGTGCGTGTGTATGAGCGTGAGCGCATGCACGTAGGGAATTCGGAAAAGGGGGAGGGGCGTATTTGAAGGTGCTTCGGGGATACGCGAAGGTGTAACGAGAATGGACCGAATGCGACGGGCCCAACTGAAAAAGGACGTTTTGAGAATGGTCTCTTAGAAGGTACAAATGACAAGTTCGAAGTGAGAACAGGCTCAAATGATGATTGCCCGTAAGACCGAGCTTGTTGTTTCAAAATACGACACCCTCACTCGACCTTGCGGATTCCAATATGTAGAAAGATCACCAGTCTGTAGCCTTCGGGTGAGATTTCAGCAGAGCAACGATTCCAGAATTGTACGAAATGTCTCATCAGCAGATGGGCGTGCAACCTTTGATCCACGCACTCCCACAGGGTGCCACCATTACAGCGACTAGAGTCCCGCTTTAAAACGCCGGACCAGCTACTATCGGAGTACTAGAAGCGATCCAGTGCCCGCACGATCAAGCGCCACGAAAGGCAACCGCTGTCGAAGTTCGGCTTCGCTGGAGTGACACATCGGATGTGGGAAAGCCAACCCTACAGAAGTCGAGCACTGTCTTGCGAGTCACGACAGCTCTCTTTCCGTTTAAAGGAAGCTTCGCTCAACCTGGCTCAACGCGAACCACTTTGGGGCTACGCATGACATCTTACTGGAACGTAGATCAGAATTTCCCCTTTTAATGTATTCTACGATCGAAACGTGGTCGGACCGCTCAGCAAAGCCTGCTCGGCAAACAAAAATGCAATTTCACCAGCCTTTTTTTCTTCCTTTTTTCCTATGGGAACAATTGGGAAGTTCGTTCATCGACGATATTATTCTTCAGAAGCCTATGACCAGCGCTCTTGCGCTCCAGATTACCACGTGACTCCTTTGCGTAGCTCTGCGTGCAAGCGGACCGGAGTCGCTTGGCGCAGACGGCTGGCAGGTTTTGGCTTCGCTCAGAGAGGAGGGCAAATGGAGCTCTCCCGTCTCCTAGCACGTATGTTTGAGGCCCTGAGCAGACAGCTTCATCGTGATTTTAAAGCGCTATGCGTCAAACAGTTGCAATGCGCATCTGCGCACAAGCACAGCGCCCTCACAGTGCCAATGGGTGAACCGAGAACGCAGAAAACCCAGCATGTTAACGCGTCGATCACAAACGCAACCAGCACCGGGCTGTTACGAACCGTGCACGCGATAGGGCGTCGAAGTGCCGCGCCAACCGCAGCGATTCACGCGTCCATTGAGATCCCCGTACCGGCTCCGAGAATGCTCCTGGTAAGTGCATCTTGGCCGTTCTCCCCGCGGACACGTTCGGCATACGGAGCACTCCAAAGCGAAACGACTTCCTCGAGAGCGCGCTGAACGCTCCCTACATCGGCACGCTCGCTCACGGCCGCCCCTTAGAACTCCCGCCCAGAAATAGCGGCTTCTTTGTTGCGGACATTGAAAGCGAAGCCGCAGCTAGTACACACACGGCGACGCCTCGGATGAAAACCGCGCGGCTTATCTGCCCCGCGAGCCCAGGGGAAGACGGGGTGGGGTGTGTCGGCGCGGCAAGGGCCGCGGGCGGACAAGCGAGTCATCGCTGGACGGCCATTCTTGTCCTCCGCAAAGCGGGCAGTGTCGGGGCGTTATCGGCGCGGAGACGAGCGGATTCGGCCAACGCAGAAGTCCGGCGCGAACCAGCGCCAACGGCCGACGCGGCGAACTGCTGGACCGTCGCGGCGACGACCCACTTCCAGGGCGTTCACGTCCTCGGACGGCACTGTCCGCCGCATCCGCGCTTCACCCAGCGGGCAGATGAAGATATGCCGCCTTCTCGCCAACCGCGGAAGACGACCGCGCGCCTGGAATTCCTAGCGGGGTTCGCAGAGCGAATGTTATCTCGGACAATGGCAGTACTATAATGGCGAGGGAAGAAATATTACGGGGAGAAAAAGAGTTACTGGGCGCTTGTCTCGCTCCGCATAATGCAAAAGAAGCCAGTCTCCAGCACGTGAGTAATGATCAGATGTGAAGATAGGAAGCTCTATAGATGTCTCGATAGCAATCAATTAGAAGCGCTCACGCTGAAGAAGAAAGAAACTTACCCGTCTAAACGTTACAAAAGGATCGCGATTTTTTTCCTTCTTCTAAACATTGTTTCGTCGGATTAGAAGCCTTAATAGTAGATGCACTGTGGTCAGCCATTTCTTTTCTTCTTTTTTTTCTTTTGTACTCAAGGTGATCTCGTCTCTCTACGCCATGACCCACTAAATGGACAGAGACAATAAACGAGAGACGCAACGTTTTCCAGCCGAGCTGGCCATCCTTTGTTTTCGTATACATATACGTCAGTAACGCGAAATTTATCGGCATCTGTTGTCTTTGCGCTCTTTTATCACTTCATCGGGCGAGTTAACAGCGTTCTCTGGGCGTGCCGGCTTCTCTGCCTCCTTCGCGCGCTCTTCGGAAAATCCTCGGATCGCCTCGGTTGCATCTTTCCTCTTTATTGGCAAACGTAGTGGCCCATTGTTTTACGCCGGGTCTCGCGAAACCGGCAGAAGAACAACGGACATCGGCGATCGTCGTTGCGGTGATTACCGGGAGCGTGCGGCGACCGCGAGGCGTTCCACGTAGCGGGTAGGCCCCACAAAGCAGGCGCTTCTTTGTCACGGACGACCTAAATTCCCGCCGTGTTTTGCTCGGTGCGCGAACGGGCACGCATAGCACACGCAGGCGCGAGATCACGAGTCGGCAGCGGCCCGACTTGTCCTCGCGTGCGCCGCTGGACGTCGGGAACCTTGTAACACCGGTCGGCCGGTGCGTAATGGCGGTCTTCACCGAGGGCTTGTTGCCCAACACGCCTTCTCCCGTGTCGTGCTGCGAAGATGCCCGAGCAGGACGAGTTGCGTGAGCGGGGGACGGGAAGGAGAAGGCACGAGGGAGGACGGCGATGGAGTTTGCAGACGGCTGAGTGTTCGTCTGCTTCTTTCGCAGGGGCTGTGGTGACGTCAGAACGCCGAGCTCTGATTGGCTCTGATTGCAAGGATAGTGGGTAGACATCAGTGCTAGCTGCCTTCAGGTCTACCCACTCTCCTTCAATCAGAGCCAGAGACTTATTAGGGAAAACTTATTACTGTATTTCTACTTTAATGGCCCATCATCGGTTTACATTCGTGTTTCACGCGCATTTGAAAAGCCTACAGACGCAAGGGCTTTAGAACAAATCATGAGCCATTCCATTCTGTGAAGATGGACGACCAGCGAAGCTGTTTAGCACACGACACGGACGTAAAACAGAATTTTTAACAAAGGTACGAACACATTTATTGTCTTGATCGGTGGTCATCGTGACGAAAGGTACGCACACACATGTCGAGGACTATCGCCGCCCCGAGGAGCCGGAGGAAAGGTGACACGCGCGACGGGACCGCCACCCGACGGAAGGACAGGAAACTAGGCACGCAAGCTCTTGAAACGACGACAAAGAGATGGCGGTGCGAGCCCTCTCCGAGTTTTTGTTGACGCACACGAAAAATCTATGGAACCCTAGCCATAAACAGCTTCGCTGTAAAATGGGGAATCAACTCGCGTCCCCAATTCTTCACCGACTCTATTGTAGCAGCCGGCAGTCAAGCGAAGATAAGTGCACGAGCAAGGGTGAGCATGGCGACCGAGCTCAGAGCAGCAAATGCCGAACGGAACAGATGTGTACACTTAGGAAAAGCTGCAAGCGCGAGCTATCGCGCTCGTTCTGCAGAAGAACATTTCAAAGCTGCGAACCCCTCCTCTCGTGGTTCTAACATTGGCTGCAGTCGTTGCTAAGAGTGAACGGAGTATATAAAGACATCCGGTCCGAAAGTCTTCAAAACGCCCAAAAAACAAAAATATAACGCTACAGTAAAAAAAAAAAAAAAGAAATGTGGATGACTGATGAACAAGCTACCACATAATAACGAGTTTCCTTGATCTACAACGCGGGTAAGTAAGGTTCAGTGATTACTGTAATATGTGTGGTGGCTGAGAAAGTAGCCGAGTAGTAAGGCCCAAACACATTGGACGTTTTTCGCGCGTTTCGTCCGCGTCAGCGTCACCTCGCGTCAGCGCGCGGCACTCCGTGCCGATATCTGTCCGGGCCAGATTTCGGCGTCGGCCCGCGCGTCGCGTCGTTGTGGGTGACCTCGAGCGACGCGAGCCGACGCTGACGCGGGCGAGGCTCCTGAAAAAACGCGACATGTTTTGGGGCTTTCATCGCAACCTCTACGGGTAACCTTCTTATAGGCCGCCAGTGAATATAGTCATTTCAGACGACTGTACTATCATGCTTTGAGCCCCCAGTGCGAAACAATAATCATTCTTTTTTAATTTAACGAAACATAGAAGCCAGATAAGCCACAAGGGGTACTCCCTCGCAACAGCGTCATTTAATCAAAGCAGCCATAGAAGATTCGACGAACCGGCTTCCCGCCGTCGCACGTTTATTATGTTCGCTCACAAAATGTACCATCCTTTTTGAACTTCCGAGGTGAAGTGCAGCGTGATCCAGAGAGAGAATCATATTTTGAGAAGCGTCGAGTGTCCGTCCCTTTGCCGGGCCCAGTTCCACGACGGACAGCTCTTGTGCGAGGCAACGCGAGCGAATCCCGTGTTCCTGAATAACGCATGCAAATGGCCAGTCCTTAAAAGGGACCGCAGCAGCCTGTCTGGTTTCGGGGAGCGGATCTGACTGCATGTTTCAGTTAGACTAAGGGATACATGTTTGGCGTCAGTACGGTAATGAATATTAAAGTTCGCATTCTGGGTGCCCGTTCCCCCCCCCCTTTTTTTTTTATTACTATTAATTAGGAAGGAAGAAAATCAGGCTGAAGAAGGCGCACAAGTTAAACTCAAAAAGTCTACGCAGACCTTCTGATGAAAGTAAAAACCCTATCAACAACAACGCAAAAAAAACGTTTTCAGCGAAGTTGTTTATGAAAAATTCGGCAATCGATGCCCAACTGGCCACCAGCGTCAGCATTACAGATGGTAAGATATAGGTTATCAATCAATAAACAACTATTCGAATGTACGGTTTGAGGATAAGTGGATAGTACCTTGAGGAATTGAGTGTAAGTGCATTGTCCGGGTGATCGCTTCAGAACGTTAGAGCAGATGCTGGACGGAAGTCTAAATTTGATCCACATGCGCTCTAACCTCAAATTCTGATAAACACCCTGTTGTGGCGATAGGGATCAGGCTTACTAATCTGCAAATTCATTGCCTTCAGTATTGGAAGTCACCTCAATCGAAGAAAACTAATGAAACGAGTCAAAGTGTCAAGTAAAGTGCAACACTGGAATACCAAATCAAATTGCTCATACATTTTTTGTCCTTTGTGCAGCGCAAAAAAAAAAATATTTGCTTGTACACATAACAATTTCTTCGTCAGAAATACCCATAAGAAACCCAAACGCAAGCAATGTCCAGTTTCTTTGTAAAAAATAAAATAAAACAGGCGAATATTAAACGAGACAAGGCACGAACAATATATATGTGGCGTCCAAAGAAAAAGAAAAGCGCGTGTGCGACAGCGCTTAAATATCATCATCATTAACGTTAAAAAGGAGATATGGTCATCATGATGATGCTGGGCGCAGTCAAACGCTCATTTTCGCTAAAAAAAATTACTGCGCCGTACGAATCGGTATTCAAGGTCACAAGAATGCAATTCCCACCGCGACCCCGCACCATTATCGTCATTTTGTTGAACGCAAAATGTCCCTGCAGTCAGTCCACTTCAACGATGTGGTTGCACAAAGACCCATTCACCGGACGGGCACAGACATTCCCCACGTCAAAGTATTGAAAGCAGACAGCTACAAGGGCCACTTCGCAACGAGCAAAGCCCCTCCGCGATCCGCTTCGAGAGGCCCACAGCCAGAGCTCGCCGAGCAAATCAAGTGCTCTTGGATGCGGGCGCGCTTCTTCGGGAACAAATGCCCGTCGGCCGAAAAGGAAAAGATGCACGTGCAGAGAGAGAAAGGCCCGGAGAGAGAGCAGTTGGCGGTCGGTGCAACGCCGCAATCAAAGGACGACTTTACATTCGATCCGGCGTCTTGAACCGTAGTCAGGCACGCAATCATCCGTGAAGGCCCAATGGACCCTTTGCAGCACAGCCGGGCTTTGCAAATGCCGTCCCACAAAAAGCCAATAAAAAAGAAAAAAAAAACGCTCCCGAGACAAATCGCCATCTATACGACTTCACGAGTGCCGAAGAGTCAAACCCGTGCGTGAAGAAATTTCAGCCATGGATGAGCCGCAACTCCAACACGCTCGAAACAATGAGGTTCATGCCATTACCATAAAAGCTAATGGTACGAAGTTTTAATTAATGTAGCATCGAAGAAAACGGTGCTGTGACTGCGCAAATCGGGGGCTTTGAGACAAGCACCGGTCAACCATCTAAAAAATTGACGATTCGGTACGTAGAAATCGCTTTCATTTTGCCACGCAGCTCGACATACATATTGGTGACGTCCGTTGGTTCTGTACAAATTGCCTTAAAACGTCCAGTGCGAGCTCATTCTAAATACAAATGCCCCCGACCACCTCGTAATACAATAAACAAGAACGATCTAAAGTTTGTTTCGTACCATGCACCCGGGGCGAAGAGACCGAGAAGCAACTGACACGACTATACACTTTCGACGCAGACGCAGTGTGCAACTCGTATGCCCAGATAATGGCGGTTCACAGCTTCAGCAATCAAAGATGGTAGGCTCCCTTTCATCACAAGGAGATTACTCGAAGGGCCCATAATTCGTTTCACAAGAAGTCGGAGTGCAGCGGGCGAGCCGATTTGCGTTAATCAATCAGTACCGAAAACGCAACGTCATTTTCTCACGGCGTGCGTCGTCTTTCTGCGGGTGGCTTTTTTGAATGATGGGCTAATTGAATAGCGCGCAGGAAGTGCGCCATGGCAATACGCGTTTTGTCTTTGGATCAGGTGTAAGATAGACAGGTGGGGAAACGAGAGCAAAATGAGCGACCATATTGTGTCCCCCTCGGGTGTCTCTTTTTCTGTGGCGTCATCTATGTGGAGCACCGCGAACTCTCTCTCTCCGGGTGGGCGACCGGTGGTGACCTGCTAAACTGACGGAGATGGTTTCTCGTGGATTTTCAATGGATGACTGTCGTGTCTCGGTTTATTTTCCGCACTCTCCCATAGAGTTTCATGCAAATCCGATGCCATTTTTTTCCTCTCGCCGCGGCGCCATCTGTCGCAAATCGGGTGTACCCGCAAGCAGACGAGTACACAATCCGATCACGGCGCTGCGGTAGGCTTCTACGGGCCGTTTCCCTACCTGTCTATCTTACACCCTGCTTTGGATACGTACGAGGTGTGATCAAAAAATCCTGGGCCTGATTTTGTAGCGTAAAAGAGAGGGCAGAACAGTGAAGTGC
Source organism: Ixodes ricinus (assembly GCA_037355805.1). Classification (NCBI taxonomy): domain Eukaryota; kingdom Metazoa; phylum Arthropoda; class Arachnida; order Ixodida; family Ixodidae; genus Ixodes; species Ixodes ricinus. The sequence continues at coordinate 10,029 of JAZHYW010013556.1, read as the reverse complement.
GCGCAGCAGTCGAAGGAAAGGACTTTCGTGTCTCGTTATGCCAAAGGGCGTCGCTCTGTGAACATTTGGAGCCACGATAGAAGGGTTTGACAACATGCACGAGCATAATGGCGACCTCTCTATAAACTGCAAACAAAAGTGAGAGCGAACATCCCTTTTACGCCAAACTCGGCAAATCTAAAACAGAAACATTTGAAATTACTTAGAAGGCTTACGTCAAAACAGAGTGAGGTGTGCGAGGTGATTTGAATGGCACTCGCGCCTCAAGGAGAGGTCGGATAAGGTCGCCCTACCACTCTTCGTCTTCCAGCGATGTTCTGCCGTTCCTGAAGCGCGAGTGCAACTTAAAACACTTAGCAAATTCACGGCTTTTTGACACAAGCCTGCTGAATTATTTAAAAGGTCTCTGTTTGATATTTGACGAGTTTGACGCAGAATTTGTGTTCGCAATTCGCACTGGTTTGCAGTATATGGTGAAATCGCCATTGAACCCCTGCACGTGGTCAAACAAACTGGTATAGCGCAGTTCCAAACGTTCAGCGACGCCCTTTGATATAACGAGACACTAAAGTCCCTTCCTTGGACCGCTGGTCGCGCATGACTGTGCTGCCTCTCTTTTTACGTTGCTAAAAATCGGTCCCGGAACTTTGTGATCACGCCTCGTATAATATGAACTGCAACAGACGATCCGGCCCTTTCATGCGTCGCCGGTCCCCACAAGGTCCGTTATATCTCGATTTCTCAGTGTTCAACTAATCGGGCATAAACTTCACGTTTCATCCCCAGTTCGGACCAAAGTATTTTTTTCTCGAAAAACCGGAGTGTATGTTTGAAAAGCACGAAGGACTGCTGAAGATCATATTGTTCCGATCAGTACTTTCACAGACGCCGTACTTGATGGTGCCGTCTCGCCTGTGCGCTATGGTTCAAATCGAAACCAAATTCTGTTGTAAAGCCGGGTTTCTGGTTTCAAAAATCGTAGGACCGCGGCTGATGACCCCTTTCGAAAAACTGCCCTCTGTTGGCAGCTGTGGAACCCTTGCACAATGGCGGCCGAAAACCGCTGCGTCAAGGCACTTTATGCGTTTAGTCAAATTAAACGGCAAAGGAAAAAAAAAACACCCACAGAAAGGTTATGCGTTAAATTGGATTAGACGAAAAAAAAAACACTTCACAAAAAAGGTAATGAGCGAAGTGACGTTGCACTTTCGACGTTGTTCAATTGGCTCGTCGGCTTCAGCGTTGGCCGCGCTCCGACGATCACTATCTCATAAAATGACTCCCATGCACGTTCCACGATGTCAGTTGTTACGCCACTGTACGGTGGTTCCGACATTCTAATGAAAAACACGTGAATTTCGAAAGGGGTCTATAACGCAGCACAGAACAAAGAAGGACAGGTGAGAGATCAGGCTTCGCGCATACTTCGTTTTATTTTATGTTGGTGTTGATTTTAGAGCGCGGCCGACGCCACGAGACAATGGGGACCATCAAGCATTGCCAAAGCACAACGTCACGCCGTTCGTTATCTTGCCGTTCGCCGTTCGTTATCCGTGGGAATGCACCCGTACCTTACATTTTTAGCGTGCGTATCCGTGTTTGATTCAGTTTCGCCTTTGACTGCGCTCATTTATGGCGAAACAAAGGACAGAGTACCCTTACACACAAGCGCCTTTACTGGAGTGACGGCATTTCAGCCATTGTACTACCCAAATTGTCCAATTGTTCCGTACGTTTTTTTTTTTTTTTTTGTACTAACAATTTGGCGATGTTTAGCACGAATGCGTTGGCTAATACTCGGATCCCATTGAAATCGGTGCACCCACTCTTCCATGACCGGCAATGACGTACTTGCTGATCACTGGGGAGCGCGAACTTCGCAAGAAGCGAGAGGAATGCGAGACCGTTCGAACCATTTCACACGCCGCGAGTTCACACACACACGTACACGCAGAAACTGTCCCCCAATAACAGAAGTCGACAATCGAGCGTCGGCAACACAAGACTTCGTACGCGGTAAGTGTGTCACCCGCTGCGCGGCGAGCTTCAACAAACAAACAAACAAAATATAGATATATATATTTGTTTTTCCGCCTCTTCGTTTTATTTCGACGCGTGTTGTTGGGTTCTCGGCGAGCGTGGGAGTGAAGGGGAGACGCAGGAACCCGGCTCGGGAAACAATGCCAGACCAATCAAGCGGGGAAGCAGAAGGCCGGACCGTTAACGCCAGCCAAGGCCGAGCGAAGGAGAGCGGTGGCGAGACGGCGACGACCCAGCCGAGCCGCGCGCGCATCCTCGGCACCAGGAGCCGCTGGCGGCAGGAAACCGGCGTCCGCCGTCGACAAGTTCCCCAGGAACAGGCCGAAAACAGAAATGTCCGCAGGGAGCTGTAGAGAGGGACGAAGGAGAGAACGGTAGCCGAGGAGACGTGACGGGCCTGCCAAATCCGGTGCAGTTTTAAAGGACGAGCTGGTCGGGGTCAGACGGGCGGCGGCGACCGCTGGGCAGACTACGCCGCCGAGGGGAACACGGCGGCTCTCTTCGGCAGGCTCCGTAGCATCGAAGATGTCTTCGAAGATTCGCTTTGCTGAACACATGCGAGCGGAAACAGCGGAGAAGGAATATCCGCGGTTCCACCACCGCATTTCGAGAGTCGCTCACACGCCGTCTGGACATGCTGTAGAAGTAACAGCGAGACAGCATTGGCGGGGGCGAATAGAGGATGCCCTGCGTGGACCTGTATCTCACGCTCTATACGGATCACGCACAAATATTCGTTCTGTGCGCAGGATTTTTTTCCGACTTCGTGACAATCTTAGATAGCATAGTAAGGGGTGCAGGCGAGCTGGTGAATGTTAACCATGTTGAATAACCTGAGACTGGGGCAGAAGTGAACAAATAAGTCGAAGGAACACAAAAGGACAGGACGACGTCTGAGTTTGGGCTGAGTTTGAGACGTCGTCCTGTCCTTTTCTGTTCCTTCGACTTATTTGTTCACTTCTCAGGTGACAATCTTGTTTACTTTTCAGCTGACTCGTAGGATAACTAGTCCTACTTTCGGCGTACTTACTAACAGAAAAAATCCGCCCTTTATAGGCCTGTTCGTTTATTCCATTCTTTCCCTAACGACAAACAAACAAACGCGGAGTGCACGGGCGAAACATTTCCTCTAAAGCCCCTAAAAGAAACAGAGAAACGGCAGGGACGAAAATTAAAAGCGAACATTGCGCACGCGACACCATTAGTGACAACACTTTATTCGCCGACACTTCATTTACCAAACGCAACTGCCGCTGAGGTTAAAGAACAGAAACAAACAATGTGGTACGTCGCACTTGCTAAATGGATGGGAAGGGAAGACCTCACACGCCGCGGAAACCGCACTCGCGCGGGGTTGAAGACCCCTGCGGGAGCAACCGACGGGAGTCCTCTTAAACCATGGCGTCACGTTTTCCGCGAGAGCAGAGTGCATGCGTTACATAAAAGATGACCGCAGAGATGTCAAGACGTTAACAATTCACGAACAGGTGGGAGGCAAGGGGAGGCCCCGACGCAGGTACCGCACAGACAAAACGACCGAGATCACGCTCGGGAATGCGCAAAGAGCGTCGCAGCGCTTCATTCTGTCGCGCGATTCGAGCGCGTCTCTCTTCTCTCTCTCTCTCTGTGCGTATGTATGTGCGTGTGTGCGTGTGTGTGCACACACGGCGTGGCACGTATGCGTTCCAGGCACATTTCCGACTGGGAAGTAAACGAGAAAAAGAAACGCAGCAACCTCCAAGCGCATGTCTCTCGGAGAACTTGCGACATCTTTAATCTCGCACGCCCCGACCCCGACACTGCGTGATATTCGAAATTACCACGAGGCGCAGCAAAGAACTTCGTGACCTCTGGCCGCGCGGTCGTGTGTCGAAGGAGCAGACACGACGCCGCCTTCGGTGTCCCGGGCAGGGGAAGGAGGGGACTCTGCCTCGCCGAATGAGGTGCACGGCCGGTGTTTGCATCTACCCGGTCATTTTTCTACGACGCTTCCGCCCGACGTATATATGCGATCGAGGAACGTGCGTGAGATCTCGACCCGACATTCCGCCTTATCATAATGAAATCTCAGGGGCACGTAAAGCATGGGTGCACATCTGTCCCGAGTGTGTGAGTGTGTTTGGCGTTAGAGAGGAAAAGAGAAAAGGTCGATTACGTGGATAGATATCTCCACCTAAGGTTCCGAGTTTGTTTTGTAGCATAGCATCGGGCAGTGAACAGAAGGAGCCTCAGATGGAGGCTAAATGGACGCAGGTGGCTGAGCCTTTAAATCACGCGGCGGCATGTGCCCTCCAGTTGGGGTTTTAGATACTCATACGCTCCGTTTACATACTTAGTACACAACGCTGTAAAAGCTACTGGTGCAAGCGCGTGGCTTCATGTACATTATAGGTACCTCTACCGAAAGATTAAAGTAAAGCATTTTAATGCGTGCCTTTGCGTGACGTCATTGTTCCGTGCTCATGGTCTTTCTAGATCGTTCGGACTTGTTCTTGCCGAAAAAAATTCATTTAGTGGTGCGAAAGTGTATGCTGTGAACGTTACACGTGATCAGCAGCAAGGCAATACAATGGCAGCTGATGAGTCGTCAGTGGAAACCACGCATAGTAATACTGCTAAAATGCCGATATGTGTGAGCGGAATAACCCCCCCCCAAAAAAAAAAATTGGGCAGCATGTTATTGAACGTTTGGCACCGAGCGCTGCGTCACACTTCGGCAGGACACTCCAACATTCGTGCTCGAGATCGGGTCCAATGATCGCGGCGTGGTTGTATCACAGTTGCGAAATGCGCATAAGATAGCGCTACCTGCCAAACCAAACTTCTCAGCCTGACGGCATATGAGACACACGTTATCACTGAGTTACAACGGGAGAAATTTCTGAATTTGAATGGTACCATTCGAGATTTTTCTCCTTTGAACCAGCGCATGTTTGAACACACATATGATGGTGGGCATACTGATTACAGTGTGTGTCGATATTATATTTGTGTATGCGTGGGTGTCGTGTGTGTGCGTGTGTGTCTGTGTGTGTGTGTGTGTGTCTCTGTGTGTGTGTGTGTACACGGGCGGATTTAGAGGGGGTCCGGATGCCCGACACCCCTCTTGATTTCTGCATGTGTAAAATTTATATCGTGAAACGAGGGAGAGGGGGTTCCTAAACAATTGGTACGCTAACCAACACCTGACCCCCCCACCCCCTCAGGAAATTCCTGCATCCGCGCCCCTGTAGGTGTGTATGTATGTGTGCTGTGTGCGTGTGTGTGTGTCTGTGTGCGTGTGTGTGTGTGTGTCTGTGTGCGTGTGTGTGTGTGTGTGTGTGTGTGTGTGTGTGTGTGTGTGTGTGTGTGCGTGCGTGCTGCGTGCGCGTGCGCGTACGTGCGTGCGTCCGTGCGCGCGCGCGTGCTGCGTGCGTGCGCGTGTGTTAGGAAATTAACACGGAGGTGTGGTTTCAACTGATGATCACCGCCGCTCTGACACTGCCGAGGCTTAGCGCGCTCCAACGGCCGCCTTCGTCGCAACCCGCAAAGCACGCAACGCCCGAGCCGTTCTTCCCACCAGCGCGCATCCAGCACCCCATTGTTCCGGCGTCCCTTTCGGCGCTGCTGCAAGAGCCGGAGTTATACCCCTCGTCAGACGGCAGCTAAAATGGCATTTACGCTAAATGACATTCAGGTTTTCAAATGACATTCAAGATGGGACGTGCCAGACGACAACTAAAATGACATTTAGGTGATGTCTACTACGATTGCAGTCTCAAAGTCGTCCCGTGCACATAGATCACGTTTGCGTCAATAAACAATTTCAACACGGCGAAACACTTTTTTGTGTCGCCTGCTGGGACAATAAAATATAACAAAAACCGGGATAGAAATTTGCGCTCACTAGATTAAATGTTTTCGGTTTCTGACGAAAAAACAAAAAGCGAAGCGTGAGGCGAAACCTATTGGCCAACGTTACGTCGTCTAAGCCAATCCGTAAGCCGAGCCTCCCGCGCTCCGCCACTACAGCTGACAGCTTGCTCGCTATCAGCTATCCGTTCTTTCGGTAATTTCGGTAGTGCTTGCTTGCTCTGGTTGTCCCTCACGCTCGATCTTCGTCTGCCGGGTTCACTTCTACGTCTGCGAGGGATCCTGGACGCCGTAGTATGCTGCCGCCGTTGCTATCACGGCGATATGGGTTGATCTTGGTTCGAGCGTCTCCGGCTGTTAAGAAGGCCGTCCGTCATCTTCGTCGTAGACGCATTCCGCGAGCTTCGGTTTGAAGACAGGCTACCGTACCTCCTAACGTACTACATCTTCAAGCAGCCGTTTGGGTGATACCGGCGACGTGATCAGGTACCTTGTGAATGTGTGTCGGCGTTACATAGAGTGCTGGGTTGGCCAGGTGACCTGTGTGCACCTAACCACCCCAGTGAGAAAGCGAGTCGGCGCTGCAAAGCCATACTCCACTGCGGAGGACAGAACCATCGCCAACTTGCTCGTCGTCGTGGTGCACTCCACTGCCAAGTGATCGCATCCCTCCGACGCGACTGGCCGAAGATCGTAAGCGCCGCCGAGACCGCTGAACGGTGAAACACACATGGGATAACCGAACTGCCCCAGGATTCGCGCAGGTCATAGAGAGTCGCTGTACGAATGTCACCTGTGACATCAAGTTCCAGCGCCAGTGGCTACCAAAGCAAGATAAAAATAGTAAGTACTCTTTTTGCAAAAAAAAAAAAAAAAGTTTCTTGTAACGAAATACGATTTATTAAAAAAAAATGATGTCTGAACTAGGAAAAATAATATCACTACATGGTTTTTCTAGCTCTTAGAAAATTCAGACAATCTTGCTTCAAACTTACAAATTAAAAAAAAATTAAAAAGTTATTTGTTTTTTTATTACTGAGTGTCACTAAAACTGACTGGTATAGCATTGTAAAGTTATTCGTTAACTCGCTTTAATGTGAATAAAACAACTGGATTGATCATCCTCTCAATTGTAATAAAACGGGAATTGGTGTGCATGCTTGATGAGGTGAAAATGACTAAGTAACTGTTTCTAAATACGAGACAAGAGTGCCGGCTTCTAGCACTTTCAATACTATGTTTAGAAACTATAGAACATTCTCCATGCTGTGAAGTTTCAAAAAAATGTTCCAAGCTAGCTGCGTGGTGAAATTCGGACTGCTCTGCTTCCCCATTGAATCTCCAATTTGCGGAATTCTGTGTCTAAGGTGCAAGATATTTTATGCCTAGAGGACTAATGCATCTGTTGCAATGTTTCTATCCAACTACAGTGATTCTTCTGGCTCTCCTAGACCACTGCTACCAGTTCCAGTATCTCAACCCTGGGATGCTGAGGCAGTGTCGTGACCATGTTCCAGAGGTTGGCACTGGCTAGCACTCGGGAAGCAGTGACGCTCCAGGCACATATGGCCACTGTCAATGGGACCGCCGTGTCCCCACGGATCCTGTGTAACCACGTGTTCCTGATAACATCCACCATGCTCAAACCTTACCCAACCCAGGACATCATTTTGCAGGGAACTGCACGTCGATCAGTCGATTCCGTACATGTGACGACCCTCCCAGATTCTCGGCATCACTCCCAACTTCTTGTAGTGTTGGATACATTTCAGCCTACTACTGGCTTAGAGAATTAGAGTGGATACAGGGGCTATGGTTTCATTTACTTCATATGCGAGTGAAGCTGAAGCTATGAGCATGAGCATGTTGCCCTGAACGATGCTCCCACTACATGAGCGTGCATATTTGGTAGCAGCATTGAAAGCCTGGATCTTGCACTTAAAGTGAAACTGAATCTAGCATCGTGAGTGTTGTGTGTGTGCGTCTGGCAACATCGGCAAGTCAGCAGAAGTCAAGCCAAGGCAGGTCAAGCTGGTTTTACTGAAAAGTTTACCATTCCGGGGACTCGTCATAAACCATGTGCCTCTTGTCTAACTCCTCTTTCCTACACGGCCAAGTCAGCCGCCTGAATAAAGCTTTGGGTGGCAACGAGAATGAAGAACCTCAAACTCCGAGGCACGCAACCACACTTTTTGGAGCAACGACAGCTTCGTGGCAACTTGGCAACGACGAGAGCACATGGCGGAAAAGGATGAGCCAAACGTTGTCATCATAGGGTGGCTGGGACATCTTGAGGAGTTCGACCCGGACAGGGTTGAAGCGTGGCCCCTGTACCAGGAGCGACTACATTTTTCTTCACCGTGCACAACATCGTCGAGGGGTCCCCACAGTGCGCAGTCCTGTGTAGTGTTTGTGGACCGACAATCTACACCGTCATATGCTCGTCGTGTGTGCTGGTAGACTCCCTCTGCGGACATTGTGTCGGAGCTCGCCGCCCACTTCACACCGTGCCTGTCAGTGATTGTTCAGTGCTTTGCATTTCATAAGCACAGCCAGCAGCCTGGAGAAACCATCGCGAATTTCGTCACCGCCCTGTGCCGCTTCTCCGAACACTGCAACTTTGGTGAGACCTTGTCAGACATGCTATGGGACCGTCTGGTTTGCGGTGTCCGAGACAAAGGGGTGCAGCGTCCTCCCCTTGGCAAACCAACGGTGGAGTTCAAAAAGGCGTTTGAGGCTGCAAATCCTTCGCCTCCGTAGGATTTGCAGCAACTACATTGATTTCGGTCAACAGCTTAAAGGGGCACTCAAGTGGATTCTGAGATCGACTACTTACTGGCATAACTCAATCTACTAGCTTTAAACATCCTAAAATAATTTGAAATTACATTCAAGGGCAGCCGATTTTCCTATTAAAAAGCGAATCAAAGATTGTGGCACGCCACCCTTTCTGCGCCGTGGCGCAGAACACCAGGGGTGCCACCGGACGAGAAGGCAGCAGGGGGGCATGCGACAGCCAATCACGAGTGATGGCTTCTCGGCGGACTGATTTTTCGAAGGTGCACATATTTGAAAATTTAGTCTGCCGGAAAACCATCACTTGTAATTGGCTGTCACGTGCCCTCCCCTGCTGCCTTCCCGTCCAGTGGCACCCTCTGGTGTTCTGCGCCACGGCGCAGAATGGAGGGCGTTCCACGATCTTTGATTGGATTTTTAATAGGGAAATTGGTCGCCCTTGTATTTAATTCCACCGAAAAAAACAGTATGTGTGCAGGCGAGCTGGTGGAAGTTGATCATGATGTAGAATACCCGAGACTGTGGTAAAAGCTGGGAAACTTGGTCGAAGAGAATAGACAGGGGAAAAGAATGTCTCAAACTCAGCTACTGTGTTTATTTCCTCAAAGTTATATATCCACAACCTAATCGCCGGCCACCGATATTCTTTTCCCCTGCCTTTTTCTTCGACCAAGTTTCCCAGCTTTTACCACAGTCTCGGGTATTCTACATCATGATGTAATTTCAGGTTTTTAGGATGCTTAGAGTTCATAGATTTAGTTATGACAATAAATAGACGATATCACAATCCACTTCAGTGCCCCTCTAAGACAATGACCGCCTTCTTTATTGAAAGTAGCTGCCCACTCGGCCTTCTGTGCAATGCGAGCAGTCGTGTTTCTAACATTTCGTGGCATGACGCCCTATTTCCCCAACCAAGATCTAAACCACCTTGCAACCCCCTCATCATCACGTTCCATCCCCCCATACCCAGGCTCGGCAAACTAATCATGGACGCCACTTCCCACCTCGTAGACTCTATAAAGTTATTTCTAAAGCACCCACCCTAACTTACCATCGTCAGCCCAACTTACGATCCCTTCTAGTACGCAGCAACCAGTCCGGAACCCTCTCATCTTTATGTTCCATCCCTCCATACCCAGGCTCGGCAAACTAATCATGGACGCCACTTCCCACCTCGCAGACTCTAAAGTAATTTCTAAAGCACCCGTCCTAACTTACCATCATCAGCCCAACTTATGATCCCTTTTGTACGCAGCAACCCCACAAAACCTCCGACTTTGCGCCCCGGTACCATGCCGTGCGGCACCCCGACATGTCTTGCGTGGAAACACACCGGCC